>PVKB01000275.1:0-214427 GCA_004027205.1 Ctenodactylus gundi | reverse complement strand
AACTCGTCTGTTTTATTTCTCAGATGACTGGCTCGATCAAGCAATATTTTCAGAAGGCTAATGTGTGGGTAGGATTATAGCCAAATTCTTTTCTTGTTTGAGTTTTATAATTTTTCCACAATAAAGGCAGATTATTTTGAGGAATAAATTAGTGTCAGTATGCTTTCTGCGAAAACCGCAGCCACAGAGCTTTTTCCTTCGTTAGAGTATAGAACCCTAGAGAAAATGGTAGAGGTTTTCTCTTTCATTCGATGAAAGGATTGGTGCCCCTTGAGGTTAAGTGACTAGACCAAGGTTGCATCCTGGGAGTCAGAGGCAAAGAAAAACCCAAATGATCAATGTAGATCAAGCAAGTGCTATCGCTTCAACCTCTGTACTCAGTTCAATAATAGGATTCACACTCAGCTTTAGAATCACGTTTGAACTTGACTCTCAAAAGTACTGAGTTTAGAAGTCAAGCCCTTTTCCAACCTCACGCTTGTTGATCAAAGGCTCTTCTCTTCCAGTGTCCTTTGCAAATATCACATGCTTCTTACACAACAAAGCAAAAAGCTTTACCAAAATCAAGAAATGAAACTCTCAAGACAGAGTTTGATATTACCATTCTAACATAAAAAATATATTTCTTGTCAGATTTTTGGCTCGGCTTTCACTCAAAACTGAGGGAATTTGTGTGAAGGAAAGTTTGACCATCTGCGACATGGAAGGACACATGAGAAATATATCGGATACCTCTGCATTTTAATCCTGGGTCTGCCCCATGCTTGTATGTGACCTTGGAAATAGATCACCTGTGGTGGGGTGCATCTAAGTCTTTAACTCACAGAATTGATATTACAGCTATATTTTGGCATCCAATAAACCAGCATTAAAATGTTTCTATGTTCATTCATGTTTTTGGAAGTACTTTAGCAAAGAATTATTTCATCCCGATGCTGCTCTCAGAAGATGACGTTCAGAGAGACCTATGTTGTTGTCCAGCACTTTCTGCCCATAGCTATTTGACCTTGGGCATGTTTGCCTAATCTTTTGACAATCTACCTGCCTGAAGAAAATGACAGTGATGATACTAAGTGGCTTTTAGGAATGTTGTGAGGTTTGTGTGCAATAATCAATGTAAAGCGTTTGCTGTGGAGATCTCCCACTTAGCACGCATTTCACTTGTGATAGTTACTAATGTTACTGTTATTTAGACTCACTAATAGCCTATGTTTATGGTTTATCTGCTTTTTTACATTTTATTTTATTCTAGGCAATTTATTTCAAAGCCAAACTGATTCCAATTACTTTCTCTATATTCTGTTAACAAAAGACTAAAAGTGTTCTTTGAAGAAGTTTCATGCTTAACATTCTAAATGACTCCTAGTTAGTCAGAGATAATGTGTCTATTGAAAAATGATTTTAGCTCTGTCCTTCCCACTACCTTGTTTTACCACGTATTCAGCAGAACTGAATGGAGAACAGGTTGTTCATGTATTCACTATCCTATGGAGAAAGTTGTATGTTTTGTAAATTATTATTTTTTACCCAAGACATTCCATTTTGAGACTCCTGTGCCTAGAACCTTCAGGAACTGCTATGAATTCAATATTTATATGTCCCCTATAACATCTGTAGGTTCAAATCTGAGTCCCAGATGTGATGATGTTTGGAAATAGGGTCCTTGGGAGGAGTCTAGTCCTTGAAGGCAAATTTCTCTTAGTGGGATTAGTGCCCTTACAAGAAGATATAGTGTATTAATCAGCTTTCCTGCTCTAGAACTAGGTATTTAATCTATACAACAGAAAAGAGACAAAGGTGTATGTTAGCTCATAGTTTTCATTCATGGCTGGCGGGCTCCATGATGGAAACATGGAGGAGGGGCACGAGCTAGGAAAGCTTCTCACCTGAGGATGGCCAGAAAGCAGAGAGAGCGGGGAAGAGTCAGAGGGTAAGGATGGGGCTGGGAAGACCATTTCCCCCACAAAGCCTCCTGTGACCTAATTCATCCATCTGGTTCCCACCTCCAATTAGCCCATTCAGCTAGTGGAGACTGCAACCGTTAACTCCATTGATGACGTTAGTGCTCCTGTCATTTGATCACCTCTTTAGACCGAACCTTTGAACATGGGTGGATTGGAGACCAAGCTCTCAATACATGAGACTTCCGGGGGCACTTCTACTTGAACCCTAAGAGTAGGAAAGAGATTCCCTTCTCTTTGCTCGGTCATGTAGGGATACAGGGAAAACATGGAGTGTTTCAAAGCAGGAGGAGGGACTCTCAAGGATGCCAGACATGCTGGGTTTTGTTCTTAGGTTCCAGGCTGCCAGAAGCGTGAAGAGTGAAATTTCTATTAGTGTACCCAATTATAAATAATCGTTATAGCAGTTGAGTGAAGATAGGACCTTTACTTTTCTCATTAAAATAATAGTAGCCCTAAGAAATATTATTTTTAGAATAATTGAATGTCTTTTTTCTATAATGAAAATGTGTACAGGTGTAAAACTAGTAAAATTAAGTTGCACTTTATAAACTCACTACAAAGAATAGTTTCTTAGTGGACAAGTGTTGACAATTAGAGCAAAGAGGAAAAACAGAACATAAAAGGGAGGTAGCAAGAGTTCATATATTATATATATATTTTATTTATTCTTGTGCAGGGTCTTTTGTTTCCCATACACTGTGCTTCGCTGGAGCTTCCTTCATGTGTTCGTTTGGTCATCAAAACAAACCTCGGCATTACGATCATGAGCTGAGCACCCAAGGCCAGTGAAGCACGGGGTAGGAGCTATCACCCATGTACTGACTAATATAAATTGAGTTTTTGTCTTCCTCTTTAACTATGTCAGTGAAAGCACAAAAGTATTTGTGTTTTTGCTTTCCTGAATTCCCAAATGCAAACAAAAGGTACAATCAGACCTCCTGTCATTCCCTCCACATATTGCTTATAAAAAGGGGGAGTTATTTTATTGTATACATATAAATTTATATTTTCAGATGGACAATTTAGTGCTAAAATTAAGATGTGTAAACTATTTCATCCAATGCCCTTTGAATAATATGAGTTAAAAATAATAGTTATAAGCATATATTAAATTATTTTTAGGGTTAAAACGTATGTTTTCTAACTCTATCATCTCCATTCTTGTGTCTGCACTTTATTCCTTTGATTAGTCTCCCTTGGTCTCCCCTCCTTATAATTCCTGCAAATGAACCAATTGAGCTTAATAGTGAACCAATTATAGCATAACTTTCTCCATTTTAATCCAAGAAGGGAAAGCTTCCTGAATTTTCGGGGATTTTGTAAATTTTTACCTACCTGAAGTAATAACATAGTTTTTACCTAACTTAACTGCACTTCCTTTGAACTCTTAGATTCATATACTTTCACATAAGGGATAGTAAACTTTCAGGAAATAAAAATTGAGAATTCTCAATTAAATTTTAATTCCAGATTACTGGTGAGTAATTTTTAGTATGTGCCATGCAATATACTTGCACCAAATTCTTTTTCAATTTCTCTGAGGTTCAAATTGCATGGGTATTTTATCTGCCAATAGTCTTAAATACAAATCACAGTTATCAGCCATTGTTAGAATTACACCTGCAACTAGAAATGTTACTAACAAGCAAAAGCCACTCCTTCGCACTTTGCATATTTTCTTATAATTTGCATACCAGCTGACATGTCATACAGTTCTCCAAAGAAATCTGAAATAATAGATTGCAACAGAAATCTCGTTGCACACTATCCTTGAAGCAATCTATAGGAGAGTTGAGAAGAAACTGCATTCTTTTTATAGAAGAAGGAGTAATCGATATTAGAAATGGTATTTCCTCAGTATTATACACCCTGTAGGTTAAGAATCTGAGTCTAACTCTGATCCTCTCCTTTTTATATAAAAACTCTATTTTTCTGGAGAAAACACAAATCCTTGTGGCAAAAGTAACCTCCAAAATCATAATAATGATGCCTTAATCAGACTTCTTGGTTATGAGAAACAACCAATTTTAACATGGACACAAAATGATTTGTTCAATTATTATAGAGAGTTCAGGGAAATGAAAGGTCAGACTTGGGGATGGAAAGGCCTAGTGCACCCTCAAAACAGGGAACAAAATAGCATCCATGTAGCCATGGCACTTGATCTGGTGCCACAGCCACTTGGACCTTTGTCTGTCTTATATTTTGCAAGCTGTAGAAGATGCAGTATTGCAAAGATGCAGTATTGGAATCCCAGAAGTTGCCTGTTTGGCTAAGCTTAGGTTGCATTCCTCCTCTCTGTCTTATCTTCTCTGCCTCGAAAACTGGAATTGCCTTCTTCTGTGTCTATGCATTACAGAGAAGAAAAGATTCTGCTACAAAACTCAGGGAAGGGAAGTACAAGCTTGGTGGGGGAAAAAAGCAAACAGAACAAAAATCAAATATTTCAGTGTTTAAGGCCAGTTCCTTTATTTCTTCCCCTAACTTTATTGGTAACTTTCTCATTCACAAGAGAATCCTTTGCAGAATAGAGGAAGGAATGGACAATCTTGGCCACTGAAGCACAATTATGGGATATCTTTCTTGACATTAGAAATAACTTTTTGTGAGGATGCTTCTGGGTAGTTGCTTTATTCTGTCTCCAGAAATTTAAGCTTCCTCTTGTCTCCCTCCGAAAAGTTCTATTGTCATGGAAGACTGAAGCTACATTCGAAGATAGTGTGCATTATCCAAGTTTGAGATTTCCTGGATAAAGCTTCCTGCCCTTTTAGAAACAACTGTATAATCACTATCATCTGTATAAAGGGCTTGGATTTGGGAACCCCTGGATGGTTACTAAGAATTCAGAAAAATTCCTTTAATTTATTATAATTTTTGATCAAGATTCTAGTTAAAATAAAAGAGGGCTCAGGGACATAAAAGAGGGCTCAGGGACATAAAAAAGCCAGGAATATTGAATGTCTTTGCTAATTTCAAATAAGTTGTAAGTAGAACAACAGAATAAGACATATGGGTCCCAGTGTGATTCAAGAAGTTGAGATTTGTGAAAATTTGTGATGCATTTTTAAAGGTAAAAAGTCAAAATCTTATCTGCTTACAAACACATCCTTGATTCTGAGGAGCCCACAGCAACATGAATTTAGACCTGGACTCCACGCCCATATTCTGGTGATCACGACAGACAGTTGACCAGATGAGCAGTTACCAAGGAGTAACTTTCCCCAGCTATCTTGGAGAAATGAGGTAAATTACCACTAAAATAGTTTGTTCAAAGACATATGTATTTTTATGGCTTCTTAACATTCCCCATTTATCAGGTTCTCATGAAATTTAGGCAAGATTTCTTTTTACATCTTGACTGACTGCAGTATTTAAGAAATTAGAAGGAGACTTCCTTGTGCTCACAGTAGAGAAAATCTTTATATATCCTGTATAGTGGGTTCATAGAAGATTTCTTAAAAGTTTTAATAGCGAAAGATTTTGCTTTTGAAAAGCTTGTAAATTCCACACATGGCTTCTCTTAATTTGTTAGTCCTTCTATAAAAATTTCCCATAGACTATGTAGTTAACATACAGCAGAAATTTGTTTTGTTTTAGAATTTGAGATGAAGGTGCCAATAGATTCGATATGTGATGATGGTAGTGTAGCCAGAGGCAGGCCTTACTGAGGGGTATTTGATTAGGAACAAACGCATGCTGAGGTACTAAAGTTGGTAGAATACTTTCACTAATGTGTTGTCATGAGAACTCTTAACTAAGCCATTGCCCACTTCTAAAGGGCCTTGTGAAGGTAGGGACCCTGAAACTTCAGTTGCTTTATGATAATTGTGCATCCAAATCTACTACTCATTACCCAGGTGATGTTGGCCAAGTAAATTCACCTCTCTAAGAAGATGTTTCAACCGAAATGGAGAAAGAAAGTGTTAATTTACTTTATTGGCATGGTGTGAGGCTCAGATGGGACGGTACACAGAAAAGCACATACTACTGTGTTAAGCACATAATAAATACAAAATTATGTTGTTATATGTCCTACTGGTTTTTCCTGCCTGCTTACTTATTTATTTGACACTGTTTATTTGTTTAATCACAGAGGGTATTTATGTGCTTAACATCAATTTTAGAAAGCAAAATACTAGTTATTACTTATTTATTCCTTATTTGTTCAGTTGCCAATGCCATTTATATTTTTAACCATCGTATTTCCTTAAAGCAAAAAGCTAGCTCAATCAAAATACCCTTTCGTAGCTCAATATTTTTATGTCATTCAAGGCTAAGGTATAATATATATATATATATATATATATATATATATATATATATATATATATATATATACACACATACATACACACACACACACACCACACAAATACCCTTCTAAGATATTTTGCATATATGTATTTATTTAAAAATCTTATTTTGCTGTAAGTGTATTAGAGAAATATTAATTTTATCTTTTAGGTGGAAACAGGAAAGCTCAAAGATTAGGCAAATTTCCCAGTCCCTTAGTTCATAGGGTCAGAATTGGTATTCAGTTACAAATATGTGTACTCAAATGTTGATACCATTTCCATGAAGACTAAATTCATAAATCTTCCGCAGAAATGAATTATTCATAAAGTGAAGGTAACAGTTTTATCACCCTCTTTTGACCTTAAGAAAATTAATTACCAAAACAAGGCATGATATTTACATATTTATACCTGGCCCATGACAGACACAAGAGCCGAGGAAATTGGAAAAGATAAGAACTGAATTTGATTTTCATCCTGAATTATTGTCAGTAGATTAGTAAGTGCAAAGGGGCTAAGAGCATTTGCTGTAGAACTCTTAGAAAAATATGTAATGTTAGCTAGGGTATTTTTTTCCCAAAATCATAATTTTCTTATGAGACTTCACTTTAGTCTGGCTGCACCCAAAGATCAGTCCCTGGAAACTCAAAAGGACAGGATTCTGCTCAGAGCATCCTCATGCCCACTGCTACTCCTCCACTAGCTGGTCCACTTCTCAAGTGTTGAATAAAACAAAAGAGAGAAGAAAAACTCTTGGCCAAGAAGCCAAGAGGCAACCCTGGCTGGTATTGCTGGTCTGTTTCTTCTAATTCCCAATATGAACCCATCAGGGATGCAGCCTTTAATTCCTTCCTTGCTCCACGGAGCCACTGGAGCTGGCAATGACCTTACTGAGTATATCTGGTCATGATTTCATTCATGTGTGATTAGGTTTGGCGTGGAAGGTTTCTCTTCAGAAATTGAGCCGGAACACACAGGAACAAAGTAAATACTATTAGGGGAGCTGTGACTCTATACTTTCTGGGCAAAGACACCAGCTTACTTCATTTTAATTAGGGCCAGAGGAAAACAACATTGGCTGATGGGGGGGGGGGGGGGGATGGCATTTGCTGTCACTGGGATTTTGATGTTTTAAATTAATAAAAATGCTTCATTCAAGAATGCTTATGGGAAATCTCAGTTTTTATGCCCATTTTTTTCTCATTATTGGCTTTTAGGACAGATTCCTACTTTCCAAACCTGAGGTAGAGCCTGATAATAAATGAATGAAAGCAAATTAAAGCATCAGAGAAATAATTTTTGGAAAGATGAAGTGCCCTATCAACCAATGGCCATGTACTTTGACAAATGGGAGGAGTGACTCACAAAGACGTTTTTAAAATTTTCTTAGCACACGTCAATATTGCATTATGGTGGGGCTTATTCTGGAAAGCTGGTATGTACATTTATAGATTTTTACTCAATTTAAGTTTTCTTTCCCACATCTTCTCTTCTTTCCTCTTTACATTTGTCCTTTCCTTTGAGTCCAAAAATCCACATGCTTTTAATAAAAAGGAAGGTTAGAATTCCTAAATGTATCACCATCATGGAGAAGTAAAATATGTGACTTTCCTGGTCAAAAGAGAGAGCAAAGAAAAATTGAAAAACCAACCTTGTTCCAGATTCTCAAGATTGGCATCATATTGAAAAAAAGAAAAAGCCTGTTAGTAATCATTGTGATAGATCAGGAAGAACTCTGATTGCAGGTTCGGTTTTATGAAAATGAGAAAACAATAATGTCGTATTTTCAGATTCTCCTACACACACTGACACACACACACACAAAATTATGGCACGCCACTCTTTCTAACTCTGGAAAATTCATTCTGTTCTCACCACAGCATCAGTAATAAGAGTGAGTGACCCAATCATGAGAGGCGGGCCCAAACTCCAGGTCTTGTGTCTCTCTGAGGTAGGGTCAACTGATGCGTCTGATTGTTGTTACTATGCTTGAGTGACATATATTTATCTAAACATAAAATGCTCACTTATTAACGTGAAGACGAGAGAAGCTTATTTAGAAAACAGAATCGCCTTACCAAGAAAATGAAGGAAAAATCAATAGAAATTATGTTTGTAATAATTATATAGCAGAATCAGAAAAGCCCTGACATTAATGTACTCTAAAGATGTAGTGTGCTAATTCCTTTCTTGTCACTGTACTTCTATCCCTTTTGTTGTTGGGGCTATGTAATTCAAAATTTGACTCTTAGGTGGATGAATGGCAAATAGTCTGCCCCAGTCAAGTGAGTGACCATACCTAGGCTTACTCTGTGATAGCAATTTCATGAATCTCAGGACCTTGGGAAGATGCGGCAGGAAATTGCTAATTCAAACCTACCTTGGGAAACTTGGCGACTTATATAGATCCTATACTATTATTAAACAATAGAAAAAGTGCAGAAGATTGTAGCTCAGAGTGAAGACCCCTGATTCTATCCTCAGCATCACAAAGAAAAAAATTGTTATATTTTGGGTTTATTTCCAAGTTTTCATGCTGCACCCCGCCAACTGGGCTGCTCCACAGCTGTCAGCTGAATTCAACTCTAAGCCTGATGGGTCTTCTGAGTTAATGGCATGCTTGGAATATCAGGGACAGATACGTACGTATTTGTATCAGTGAAAAATAGAGCTGTCACTTGCCATCTAAACAGGAACTGACCTGGCACTATGTAGCAGCAGTTGAGAGTTTGGGACACTGGCCAGCTAAATTAAATTTAATTGAGAAAAAATTTATAAAGTGACTAATTAACCAAATTAGAGATGGCATTTGATGCTTGGTTTCACTAGATTTTTGATGATGCCAACACACTTCTTAGAACCAGCATTGTTGAATTTTGCAATGCCCAGAATTTTGTTTGGTAAGTTATCTTTTGCAAGTCGTGTCATCTCTCAAAAATTTACACTCTGCCTGAGGCTGGTGTCTGTATTAGCCCTAAATCTGCAACTCCTTTGCTTGAGAGTTTTTAGCAAATTGATCGTATGTTATTTGCCAAGTTGTTTTAAATGAGCTATATTTTGATGAATTGGTGACTTTGAATTTGACATTGACCTTGAGTTCCAGTCTCCAGCTTCACTATGTGCCAGGCAGGTAATCTTTGCAAGTGGACCATTCTGACCTTCAATTTCCACATCCATAAAATAGGAACAATGAAAGGACCATTTTATAAGATTGTATGGATCTATGAGGCATATGAGGCAATGCTCTGAACATGTTGGGAGGCATGGCAAGGGCTTCAAACTCAGAGGCATATTGCTAGCTTACAAATATCAAAACATCATAGTCTACTTTTTACCTTCTTTTTTTAAACACAGGATAGACTAAATTTGTGTGTGGGGGGGGGCTTTCTGTGTGCAAAGCACTGTTAGGAGTTATTAACACGTTACTGTACTTGGTCCAAATGGTATACAAATAGAGAAAAAAGTCACCTGAGAATTCTTCAAAATGGGTTAAGTTTTCACAGGTAATTCATGGAGCAGATATTTGAACCTATGTCTCATCCTAAAACTCCATTTACACTTCATGATCAACCACGTATCAGCTTCCAAGTTCTCATATTCAATAACTTGTCCATTACCATCTACCATTTACCTATAATTCTTTATAAAACATTGATTCTCGTTTAACTACATCACAGTTTATTAAATCAGAACAGGTTCAATAAATGATGTGAACACTTAATACTCATGTTGCTTCCTTCTACCTCCTCTTTGGAAACTTGTTTGTGTTTTTATTTAGGCATGTAGTATTTTGGAAGTGTCCTTGTGTCCTCAGAGTCTTCTCACTGAGACACGTCCCCAGCTCTTTTTTCTTATGGGATTTGAGATAAAAATCTCACTAAGTTCCTAAGTTGACTTGACTGGGCTTGAACTTGTGACCTTCCTTCCTCAGGCCCTCCCAGGAATGGGATTATAAGACTGCATCACCAGATCTGGCTGAAAAATTCGTAATAATGCCTTAGAGTCAAAGAAATGTATGTTTAGAAGAAGGTATTGGTGAGAGATTGCAGAAAAGTTGATGGTTTTCTGAAAGAGGAAGTCAGAAAAAAGGAGCAAGATTCTAACTGTGGTATCGTTCTACATTTATAGAATTTAGTGATTGAAAGTTGGCAATTCGTGTTACCCTTTCACGCACAGTTATCTAATGTAATCCTTTGAGAATGGAAGAGGAGAAATTGTTAATCTCACTTTTCAGATGAGCAAACTGTATCTCCAAGAGGTTAAGTAATTCAAACAAGTTCAAATTTAGTACACAGTAGAGCTGAGAACAGAGCTTATGTTTTCTGGGGACAATTTTGTAACACCGATGAAACATGTGATTAAGTGCTAAGAAAAAATATTACTGTTGTATCAGAGGCTCTAAGGACTGAGCCAGTGTCAATTCCTCCCACTTTTCTTAGAAATAATCTTTATTCCATAACTTTTGATCGCCCAGAATAGGGATACAAAACCTCCCTGCTGTCCCTCAGTTGTAGCCAATTGCCTTTGGACAGCTTTCCTTCTGAGACAGCTGACATACCTGCCCTGTTGTCCTGTTCTTTTTCTTCATGTCTTTTTCCATCTTGCTACCTGAAACAAGAGTGTGATGACTGTAGCTCTGTCTTGGGCCGTGCCATTCACCCAAAGCCTCAACATCAGAGGATTGGAAAGAAAAAACTCCAAGTCCCAATCCCAGAGCTGGAAACACACGATATCAGATCGGATCACCTTCTTTGAGGGAGATGAATAGACTTCCACCATGTTTACGCTGCAGTCGTGTTGATTCTCTTGGGCAACCAGACTCAACACTAGGTAATCCGACATGTGCTGGAGGTTTTATTCTTGAGGTGAAAGACAACACCGTAACCTGAAAACCGGACTGGCCAAACAAAATCAGAGCCAGAGAGTTGACTTGTTTGTCTTTGATAAAGTAGCATACCTAATCATATTTCCAGACTCCGGGATGTCTGAAAGCAGTAAAAACTTTGTCTGAGCCCAGGAGCTATAATCAGGTGACAAGTGGGGAGAACAGGTTTACTGTGCTGAGAAGATACTTGAAGATCATAAAGCCACACTGATGTGAATCACAGGAACTTTTCTGCATGGGATTTAGTGGCTCTAATTTTGTTGGGAAAAAGGACTACAAGGGAAGTTTGGCAGATTTAAGAAAAAGCAACACACACTGCTCACTGGTTTCTTTCTTCTTCTTCTGAGTTGTTTATCTTACTTAACAAGGGATTTAACATGAGGAATACTTGAAATGCAGGCTGTGAAATGCAGGCTTCCTTCCCATGGCCTCTCCAAAGTAATTTTCTCAAATAGTTTAATCATGCAACAGCTCTTCTGTCAGAAACCATCACCTGTCACCTGTTTTCACTGTTCACAGAGATAGGAGGTGTATTTTTTTGCATTTGATAGTGTCCTAAACCACGCTGTATACAGTATTCCACTCAATTATCTCATATATTTGATATGAATCTTTTCTTATTCATATTTTGTGCTTTAGCACAGTTTCAGATCTAAGAAAAACTTGTGAAAACTTTTCATACACTCCACATTCAGTCTTCTGTAATATTCATCTTAAAAGTGAGGATATTTCAGGTGTCATAATTAACTACTATTTACCTCATTAATTTAAATTTGTGTTTTTCTCAGAATGCTCTAGTTCTTGCCATGTCATTTTTGTTTTTATAATCTTACCCACAATTCCACATAGTATTTAATCAACTTTGTCTGGGGTCCTCTTTCCTGTAACGATTTGTCAGACTTTTCCTTGTGTCCATTTTCTCCGGCCTTGGCAGTCCCAAAGGTTACCGGTTCAGTGTTTTATAGAGTGCCTCTCAGTGGGGATTTGTTTGATGTGTATCTCATAATTTTGCTGGCTATGGATTTCTGGGAAGACTGGGGAGCCAAAGCACCATTTTCATCACATTGTGTCAGGGCAGCGAGTCCAACATGATTTATCGGTGATGTTTCTGTGGTCCCTGGTTCACGTAGTCTCCATTAGCCTTCTACCCTACGGAGGTATTCAGTTACTATGTTTTCAGTGACTACTCTTTTAAGTAATGCCTGAGTTCTACAGTTAAGCAAGGTGCTTCTAAGCAAATATGCGCAATATGAAAAGGACGAAAGTAGGTAAAGCAAATAGGTGCTTTGGGAAAATGAAGACCAGGAAATCCAGAAAAACAGAAGTACAGCTAGGAGACAGAAAGACCAGTAGAATATGTTGTGGCATCACTAGAGAAAAGTTTAAAACCTAGCTCTGCACTTCGTAGAGGTCAAAGTATATAAATGATTGAAGGCATTTAAGAAGACTTGTATTTGTCTGTAAATTTTTGTAAATAAAGTTTGTGCCAGTGGTTGCCAAATTTTCTCATATTGGCCTCCTCAGAATAATTGTGTGGTGTAGGGGCCAACATTTCTACATTCTTATCCAATCTAGTCATCTATCATTTCTCTATCATTTAATATCTTATCTATGTAACATCTATATCTACCTATCAGTCTTTTTTATATACAACTATCTAGCTAGCAATGTAAAGTAATTCATTGGTGTAAAGACATAATAAATAAACAGAATTTAATATATTTCATATTGTTTTGGAGGATTCTTATGTGTACTCATGCTACTCTTCATATCTGGTTTATCCAAGGTTAAAAGTTCTGATGTATTAGTAATGAATGTGCTACTTGTACTTCAGAAATTACACATCAGTTCGTTGCAGATTAATAAGCTTGGATAATTTACAGTCCCTCAGAGGTTTAAGATGTGTTTTCTAGCAAAACAAAAAACAACACATAGAACCAGAATTATAAGCGAACCTATTTCTATGGTCTTACTGCATACTCTTAGAGGAAGACAAAGCTTATCTTATGGAAAATGGAGATTTGAACACATGAATTTGGGGAATATTTTTGTAGAGAGAGACACAATCTTAAAAAAGTGCTGTGGTAGAATCAATGTTTTGTGGTCAATAAGAGGCCAGTTCTGAAGAAAGAATGATTTGTTTTTTGTCTTTGGAATTTTCTTTGGCAGATATGTATGTGCTAGACCACATCAGTAGATTTTACCCTGTAGTCATGTGAGTAGTGGAATCCTCAGCCTGGGCAGTGCTGATTGTCCTCTAGATATGACTCCAAGAGCAGCACGTGGGCTCAAGGGCCAAGCTTTGGGTGAGGCAGATTTGGGTTTGAAGATATGACTGCCACCTTCCCACTATGCTTCTCGCATACATAGTACAGTGGGTGACCCGTAATGGCTACTCAACACATTTGTGTTTGCCATGGCCATTACTGCATTTATTTCTGTGATGAGTGCTCAGAACAGGTGTTCATGGACTGCATCAGTGAATGAATGAGGGAATTCGAACTTTGATATATTTATCGCCTCTACAGTATTCCACCAAATAGGGGGAATCACATCAAAGCATCACTTTGTGGAGAAGGCTGTACAAGATTGGACTTGTAAAAGCATCTGCTACCTTGTTGGCCGTAGAGTACTGACTGTGTGAGCACAGGAGCAAGTGTGCCTGCTCACAGCATAACCATTGTGATTAACGCACAATGTTTCTTCCTCTCTAAGATTTAATCAATTTAACACATATCAGTTTTTAACAATGTCTTTGCAGGAGTGTAGAAAAGGAAGCTGCAAGAGGCAGTTCAACTGCAGAGACGTTAAAGTGTAGTGAGAGGGCAACGACCTGCTTAGATACAAGTAAGTAAGACATTTTTATTTATGAATTATTAAATTGCAATTGAAGACTTGCATGAGTTTAAATGCTACAAAGCAATTTTCTCAGGGACAGATTACCCTTGAACAAACAGACCTTGAGATTTCAGCTCTAAGAGGTCTTGAAGAACTTGATTTCTGCTCTCCAGAGAAACAGCAGTATCCTTAAGACCTTGCCCAGAAATCAGCCCGTCCCTGGTTACACCATCAGGAGCAAGAGGCACAGATGTAGAGAACTCTCAAGGTTTCCTATGGGAATCACTCCCAAGGGCATTGGCGCGCACCATGGTCTATTTGTGCTAAACGTATGCAAAAGCTGGTGCCAAATGTGCAGATTGCTTAATGATGGAATAAAGACCACTTAAATTAATGGATATTTGAAACCCATCCTTCCAATACAATTATCGGAGCAAGAGATGTTAATTGTTCCCATTACTTGACTCTCCACCTCCCAGCAGGCTACTCTTTTGACTCCTGAATGCAACTCTCAGCTTTGTTCTTAGTGAACTTAATTCATCAGGTGGGTCTGTTTCTAAGCTCTTAGCACCTCACACATAACACTTCAGTTAAATCAAGAAGAGTAATTACTTAAAGTGACAAACAGGAGAATGCTAATTAACTAAAAAGTTCATTTCAGGGCACTTAAACCAGAGTAGTGCGAAGGAGAGAGGTCATGATTTAATGTATTTGCTTGACTTGCTTTTGTAAAACACAGTGCTTCATTATAATAACGCCAAAGAGCAAAAGTGTGTTGCAATAACAAAGAATTAATGACTTTTGGTTACTAAAGAGATCTCATTTCAGTGGTTTTTATTCACAATGTGTAAGTCTCATGATAGAGAACAAAGTTAATGATCTTGGATTTTATTCTTCAGTATTCTGAGAATTCAGGGTAGGAAATCAAGCCTGTCATATTTAAAAGTTCCCTAAATCCTTATTGATTAAAACTCATATGTACGTGTGATTTTTATTAAAGTTGTATACCTGTTACCACATATACTTATTCTAAATAAATAATACGTGAACTTGTTAAAAATACATGTTTGGATTTTGTAAGAGGGGATAAGAAGTCAAAAAATGCTTCAAATAATGATAAGAAGCCACCAAAACATAACAATGTTGTTATCAGAATAGAAAGATTCAAAAACACATGGCCTATTATTTTCTAAACTGTATTAATTATAACATATGCTTTATTTTTAATTAAGCATACTATTTTGGCAATACTCTATAAATGTAAGTATAATGATACTCAACATTAAAAAACAGAAAAAAACAAGAAGTGGAACTGGAGATAGCAAGTATAAATACTAAATCTTTGATATTATGAATAAATCAGAGTTTAAAAAATAATTTTTATGTTGTCTAAAATAGCTATAGACACTTGACACATGTTTATGTACTGAAGTTGGAAATATAAATCTAGTGAATATTTGGGGGAAAAATCTTGTAAGTGGCAAAGTCTAGTTAAAATTTGAGACGGAGCATGTTATATTGGAAATATCAGAAGTTCCAAGTGGTTGTTTATACAGTTATAGGTACAGTTACCAACTATGGGTAAATGTTAAGTAGGCGGGTCTTTCCGGACAGTGCTCTTTGCTTTCCTTATAAACATATCTCATCAGTCTCCTACATCAGTCTTACGGGCTTGTACCATGCCCTAGACTGTATTTTGAAGCCCTGGCCTCTAGTACTTGAGGAATTAAATGTACTTAGAGATAGGTTTTTTAAAGAAATAATGAAATTGAAAGAGACAATTAGGATGGGTAGCAAGCCAAACTGGTGTCCTTTATAAGAAGAGGAAATGTAAACACATAGACACCAAGGTTGTAAACATAGAGATCTCATGACGACGTAGAGACAAAGTTACCATCTTATAAGCTAAGGAGAAAGACCTCGGAAGAAACCAATCCTGCTGAATCTTGACCTTAGATTATCAACCTCAAAACTAGAAAGAAACAGAAAATCTCTGTTTTTCAAGTCACCTAGTCTGTGGTGTCCCGTTACAGCTTCTTTTGCAAGCAAATATGATCAGTCTTCCTGATGTCTCTTTTTAGTATTCTGTCTCCTTCTCCACATATTTTCTCTTTTCTAGGCATTTGCTCTTTTAATTTAAAAATGTGAAAAATTTAAATGTAAGTTAAGAAATAATACACAAATATAAACAACTTACTTTTAAACAACCAGTGGGTCAAGAAAAGAAAATCAAAGGAAATTGAAATAGTCTTGAAACAAATAAAAAAAATACCCAATATACCAAATCTATAATATACATAAAATAACAACAAGGAGGCTTATAGCAGTCTATGCCCTCATTAAAAGTAGAAACAGTTCAGATAAACAACCCATTACTCTCTCTCGAGAAACTAGAAGAGCTACCTAAATGCCTAATGAATAGAAGGAAAGAAATAATACAGATAAGAGTAGAAATAAACAAAATAGAAAGTGAAAACCCACAAAAATATAAGCAATCACTGGAACAGAAAGGCCTTTGAAAGGTAAAATAGTTAGAATGACTAGAAAAAGGGTGCCAGAGTGTTCTATTTTTATCTGTATCTTGAAGAACAATATATTGTAGACCAACAACATTCCTGACATACAGGATGCTAGTTCTCACTGTCTTCTTTCTCTGTAACTTTTAAAAAAGCTTTAAGCAAAGCACAGGTTCCGACCATTTCTCTAAAACAATATTATGTTGCTAAGAAATTTTGGCCCAGCTTGGGTATCTGACTTATTTCTTCTTCTTTAGACAAGTTCAGATGATCTTCTTCCACTATGAGTCATTCTAATTATTTTTCACATAGATGGAGGAACATAAAGAGTTCTAGACAGAAAATTACCACTGCCCGAGCCAGGGTCAGGTAGTGATGTCTCAATGGGATAACCAACTCAAAAGGCCTAGCAAACAATACTCTGTAATGCCCACGAGGTGATGTCTATGTTACTGAGAGTAGGTCAGGAAAGGTTCAGAGGTTGTGGCTATGTTAATCAGATAGTGTGAATAGAATTCCCTGATCGAATGATTTCATAGGAAAAAGTCATTGGCCAGCCTATGGGTTATCGTGAATTCTCCAAGGGCTGGGGAATAAAAGCTGACTACAGAGTTTGTTAATATGTATGTACACTTCAGCCTGTGCCAGGAAGTGTGGGAAAAATCTGAGATTTGTTTCTGGGAATAGATAAGTAACAAAGACTTAGAAGACATAAATACAAAAAACATAAGCATGCTAACTAATAATAACCCCAATTTCTTGCTAGAATTCACTTACAAAGGAGTGTTGAAAAAAAGATCATGTTAGCCAACAGAGTTGGCATGGGTGAGAGGAAAAATTCATTAAAGTTTTCTGTTTTCCAGCTGAGAATTCCTTATCACAGGAACTGACTGCAAGGTCAAATCATAGAGTATCTGAGAGAATTTTTCCTGTCAGGACTGAAGCCACTCATATTTTTCCTTATACTTCCCCATATCAACATGGATATTTTGAACTTGCTATGTTCCATCCAAATTCTGTGTTTCCATATGGATTTCCTTTCTGTGGATGTCTTCTACTCCAGCACCTTCCAGCAATAGCCCTAGATGGAAGCCTAGGATTCAGCATCCTTTTTTTCTTTATTCCCATATGATAAGTCTAACTTTGAGGTCTTGAGTCCATGCTATATTATTTGACTTTATTATGGTCCTGTTCACAGCTCTTAAATGGACCATCCTCCCAGATATACAACTTTTTTCAGCCCTTTAGGAACTATTAGAATAATGACTAAATTATTTAAAACTTATGGAACTTCCACTTGACTTTCAGTACAAAAGTTCTCAGTGCTGAAAGACAAACGAAGATAATTAAGCAATAAGACAAAGTGTGAAATGTCTCCAAACCTTCCTCCTAGCTCTTCAGTTCCAGAGCTATAAAATCCACTTCTGTATTAAAAATATGGAAAATGACACCCAGTCTACAAAACATTCACTCTTTGTGTTATCATTTGGATTTGAAATGTTCTGCAAAATTCTACAGTTTTAGGGCTTGGTCCCCAGGGCAGTGGTGTTCAGAGATGGGATCTTTGGGAGGTGATTGGCTACTGAAGGCTGCAATCTCAGTGATGGAGCCCGGGTTGGAGGAAGTGGGTCACTGGAAACGTAACATTGAAGAGTGTAATATTTCTCAGCCCTTACTTCTCTCTGTGTTGCGTCCTGACTGCAATAACGTGAGCAGACTTACTCTACTATGAGGTCCCCGCCATGTTCTGCCTTACAAAACGAAGCCAAGTGCACTTAGACTGAAACTAAGAGACAAACTAAATCATCTTCCTCTCGAGTCGTTCGTATCTGGCATTGTCACAAAGACAGAAAGCTAACACAGTTCCTACTTTTTAGGAGGTACAGCCACGCTTCAGGAGGTACCACCATCTTCCACAAAAAGGTCAGATCTCCTTATCCTTGAATTCTTCGTGCCTATTTGGAAACTTGTGTGCCTGGGATCAGAATTTAGTATCATCATCATCATCAAATCACGAGGACAAGAATTTCTCTTTCTTTCTAGGTAGGAAGTGTGTCACAAGATCCTTTTGGGTATATGTGCCTCTATGCAAATGGTGCAGCCTCTAAAGAAGTTATATTCTGATACAATTGACTCATCCTTATCCCTCGCTGACAATTATGACTATGATTTGTGTGATGATTTCAGAAGATAGCATGAGGCTCTGTTCTTAGAATAATCCATAATATATTCCTCCTACAAGACAGTGGGAGGTTTTACAGTGCTTGTTGTATAACCAAATGAATTATGCAAGGTTTTTGTTGTTATTAAGGGAATTGTTTTTCAAACCTCAAGTCAAAATGCTTTTTAAACACTTTAATATCTAATTGTCTGTGAATAGCTATTCTACAATATGATACCTCCTACCCAGCATACAATGTGTCTAAACTTCTATAATTAGTTCATCTGTACTGTTCTTAGACCTTTGGAGTGATTATTTCTGTATAGATCTGTATATTTTGTGTGAAAAGAATATATATCTTGAAGTCTAAAATGTTACAAACTGAGCTGAAAAATTACCATTACAATAAATGATATTTGCTATTATCAAGAAAAACCACTAGGAAAACATATCATTTGATTAGATCTATTTAAAATTTTTTTTCCCGAGATCGTCCCCATTGAATTTCATGATCAACACAGTGAGTGTCATTAAGTGAATATTGCCAACAATAAAGAAGGCCCGTGCTTTTCTATGGAGACAGTGGCTATGTGACGTGACAGAGATTCCTGCCCTTAGTTCTAGAGAATGAGTATTGTATTCGCCTCCGGAATCATCCTGGGTCTTATCAGAGAGTGGAAGATTCTGGAACGTCTGACTATCAGAGAGCTTTGACTTATTCTCATGTTTATATTAATTGGGCTTTTTGTGCAGAGTGCTTTGGAATCTTCAAAGAGGCCAGAGACCTACAACTCCATTGAACTGTTTATTTTTACATGTTAAAAAATATTCAGGTATTTCCCAGACAGTGATCTGAGGTCTTATGTCATTGAAACCTGGTAACAGATTTCATGGAAGAGTAGCTAACCCTCTTGAACCTTTAATTACTGGTGGCTAGGATCCTTGAAATGAACCTTATCGGTAAGTCTAATCAAATTGGCTTAAGCTAGCTTGTGATAATTTTTTTTCAGTGTCAGTTATGTGACTTATTTTTTTTTCAATGACAGTCTTGGCATTAATTAAAAACTTTAGTTAATAATTCAAACTAAATTAAAGTCAAGCACTTACAAATATACACAGAAGCTCAATAACTGAGAGAAGAGGGGTCCTTTTCCTTCAGAAATATAAACATTTTCTCTATCTTTTTGACACAATCAGGTAGAAATCTCATTTTGATGGAATTTTATGAAGCTGTCCTTCAAAAAGAATCCTGTCACATAACAGAGGGAAAGAAAGTTGGAATTTGACACTTGAGCTCTTGTACAGAAAGGATCTCTGCAAAACATGGCTGACAGTGGGAATTTTGTGGGAACTTTACTTAACTTAATTTTTTTCTCTGCCAATAAGACATAAAAACTTGACCTATTGATTAAGATCAAATTCCAAAATAATTGCAAGCACTGTCAAGAGTTTTTTTGAAACACTCTTTGCTTCTTCACTTAGTTATTAAAACAATCTTACCAGTTTAACATTGTTACTCTACCTATGTTACAGGTGAGGCACTGAAATAGTAAATGAATTACCTGAAAATTGCAAACTTACTCAGGCCAGTTCTGACATGCACAGACCCAGGTTCTTGGTAAATAACAATAGTTATCAAACAGTTCAAGCTGCCTAGAACGGCTTAACTCTGCAAGCCTCCCAAATAGGTTGTAATTAAAAACCCCTTGTTAAGAGTTGAATTTTGTCCCCCAAAATTCATATCTTGATGTCGTAAGTTATAAAATCTCAGAATACAAGTGTATTTGGAGATAGAAATATTAAAGAAGTAATTACATTAAAAATTGATTTACGAATATTGGCTCTGTTTCACTATGATTGGGGTCTTTATAAAAAGAAGAAATTTAGATACAAAAACGTACATCTGAAAGACTGTGTGAAGTCATAAAAAGATAGTTTTTATTTGTAAACAAAAGAGACAGGACTACAAAGAAATTACCATTGCAGACACCTTAATCTTGGCCTTCCAATCTCAGTAGACACAGAAAATGTATTTGCTTTAATGCAACAATCTTTCATGTTAAGATCTCTGAACAAATTATATGTGGAAAAAATTGATCTCGGTGACAAAGGCTATATACAATAAGCCAACAGCTAAAAAATACTAAGTCAGTTGCCATATCACATGAATGAGCTGGTTGTAATGAAAGTCAGCACCCTATAAAAGGAGAAGTCTGTGCCCATTTTCTGTGTGCCCCATGTGCTCAGTTGTGCTTTTGGCTTTTCAGCGTGGAGCGAAATTGTGTAAGATTTTCACCAGATTCTAATGGCTGGGCTCTTGGCCTCCATAACCATGAGCCATAAATTAGATTTTTTTATTTTTGGTATTTATTTTAGCATCTGAAAGCTAATTGATATACCCACTAATTCTTCTTTAGGTGGCTGCTTTCTTTAAGCTGATCACACTTCCAAAGGAGAAGAGTCAAGCAGTTTGCTTTGTGACATTGGGTGGAGGTCAGTATTAAAAATACAAAATTGAAGTTCAAGCACTCTGATGAAACTCATCGTCAGCTGGAGAAACAGAGAGGGAATAGCTAACGCGGCATGAGAATCACGAGTTGGCAGGTTAAGGAGCAGCTTGAACTCAAGCAGCCAGGAACTGCAAACATTGGAGGGGAAGCAGTAAACAGAGGCTGTTGGAGCAGCTGAGAACCTTGCTGAGATTGTTTGCTGCCCTGTGATTGGCTCCTGATACTTCAGCATCTATTTAGGTAGAACTGATGAAATTTCATATGGGCTCTGACAGTAGTTCTAAGCTAAGCAGTTTCATTTGGCAAAGATGAGTCTTCAGAACCGTTTTAAGAAAGGGAGTGACATGATTGTAATTGCCACAGGATGGATCTTGGATGGACTTGCTATGTTAGAAGAATGGAGAAAGAATCGAGGAGGGGTCATTGCAAGAATCAGTATGTAGCATGACAAAGTCTAATACTTACAGCACTTGCTGAAAGAAGGACTTCATCTGAGAGAGATTTAATCAATAACAACAAGTTGGTCCCTCCATAAGCTACCAGCTTCGACTTCATCAATGACAGAAGCTTTATTTTATAGCTATGTAGCACAGTACGTTTTCCTAAATCTACCCTGGACTTAGAAATCCTGGTGATGAGTGATACACAACATAGTTATTGTATCTGTCACAACCAAGGAACAATCTGAAGCCGTGATTCTGTTGGAGTTAAGGATTCTGGACCCCCAGTTGGTTACATGGTTTTGCAACTCAACATTTCATATTTTGTATACAAGATACCTGTTTACTGTACACAATTTTATTCTTATAAACTTTTCAAAGTGTCAGTGTTGGTTCTCACACCTCCCTCTCCAGCTCCTCAAAAAGCACTCATCTAACAGTCTTTATAAACGAGCCTTCCTGTTTGAATAGTAAGAATTTCAGAAATATGATGTATCCAAAAGGCCATGAACTAGACATCTAAGATTGGACTTTAAGTCAGGGTTTGAATTTGTCCTTATTGTAGTGATGGTAAGTTAGTAGGTGAAATCTTTTTTTTTTTTTTTTTTTTTTTTTTTTTTTTTTTTTTTTTTTTGGCTGAGTGGGCACTTTCAAGATATAACTTAAATCAGTTTTTGAAGAACTCTCCCTATACATTAACTCAGCAACTGTAAGTTTGAAAGGAAAAAAATGAATGTCACCCTTGGTAGTTCTATCTGTGAGCAAAAATCAAAACAGTGTGGAAAGAGGGTTGAGGATGCGCCAGGCACACTCGTTCAGAATCCTAATTTTCTTTCCTAAAGCACGAGCTTAAATGCATTTAGACAAGTTAAATGCTTCTCTATTTTTCTGTCCTCAAGGAAGTTTGTGTTTTTTTTTTTTCCTTATGGTAGTTATCATATGGCGATACATGCTGAATTATGGGGCTGCTCATTCAGCCAATTGTTGATGTGTCTGAGGATGCATCTGTTAGTCAAGAAATCCCTGGAATACAAAACTGTTTCAGCAGAGCAATCATCTTTAGACAGACGGAGGACCTTCAGAACATCCCCGCTGAATTATGCATGCTTTTCTGGTTTGTGGCCATTAAAAGCAGTGATAAATCAGCTGTTGCTGAGAGGGATGTTGTCAAATATCAATCCAAAGAATAAAGATGATTATCAGGGCAGCATTCATTGCAGCACCATGAGCTTTGTTTGTATTAGTATTTCTTTTATAAATAGTTCTTTTGATAAGCTTATAATTTGCCTGACTAAATATTTGCTTCAGGTATCACCTTGATGTTAAAGGTCTAGGACAAGATAAATGCACAGTGCAATTCTATGTGCTGTATTTTTAAACATGATTTCAGAAGGAAAGGCCTGAAATTTTACTACAATTAAATTAAATTGAAATAAATTTCAGTTAAAACATGGAATTGAGTTATTTCTTCTAAACAAAACTATTCTATTTCCATGTTGTCTACTAACCAAAGTCAAATTGTTTGAGCTGAGAGGAAGAGAAATTGAATAAAATTATAACGAAATCATGCACTTTTTTCCCTATTTCATTAATGTCACCGGTCTGGGATTTCAAATATTATTTGTGTAGTTTGGCCTGTGAGTTTTGGGAAAAGGGATGATGAGAACACATTAAGTGTCACATTGCCCGGCTGTGAAGCAAGACTTGCACTGGGGGGGACACATCGGGGACACAGTGGCATGTTCCGTAAATAACAAGTTGGGGAGACGATGATGGAACAAATATTTGAACATCTCTGAGGTGATAATCACACACAGAGGTAAATGTTTATATATAGAAAAAAATTCAAGCATGAAGAACCGACCTTGGCATCACAAAAAGGTAAGCTGAAAGCTTAAAATTGAATACTTTTACCAATAAGTCATATTCATCTCCAGTAGTAACCAAGTGTTGGGTTTGATTTGAGTTTTTTAAAGTTATTTGGGTTTTCCCTCTTTAAAGATAGTAATGAAAGACATCAGAGTATGCCATCACCAACAAATAAAGTTCTGTACAGATCTATGAGTAGGCCCAAATGACAAGAGACACCTTTTAGTAGTTACAGATTACAGACATAAAATTTCTTACTGCATTCTCAATCCAATTGAAGAGTATTTTTTTATTAAGTAATATTTTATGTATGAAAACATAAGAGTCTCACAGATATCTTAAAACTTGTGCTTGAAATTCATAGTGTTTAAAAAGAAATTGTCAAGAGATTTCATGACAATAATTTAGTGCCATTGAGGAAAATTCTCAAATGACTTAGTCCACAATATAACAGGGAGAGAAAAGCATGTAATCTAGTAGCGTATCTATGAATGTTTTATAGCTTCTGTCTCCTAAATCATGCCTCATTATACAATGTTTCCCCTTTGTTTAGTATTCTATCTTGTATATCCTAAGTCCTTGGCAAATGTTTATGTAAAAGTTATGTAAGGAGATTAGTAAAAAGCAAGTGTGAGGCCTCAGTTGAGTAGTCCCATGTGCGACGACTCAGGGGCAGGCCCTTGCTGTGGGCATCATGGGAAATGGAAAGAAAGAAAGGAAAGGAAAGGAATGGAAAGGAAGAAAGATGGCTTTAGGCAGCAGACAGAAGGAAAGAAATCTCCTTCAAGACTGGGCAATTACAGTTGAAGTACTGGTGGATAATAGTCATTGAAATTGACTTCCTATAAGCTGGGGTAGAGTGGTGACTTGAGGGAAATGACTTAGGCACCAAAGACTAATATGTTAAACTCTGTATGGTTTTTCGGACTTGGAAAACCCAGAACACAGACATTCTCTGGAACCATATGAAGTGATAGCCGGAGCCAGGGGAAGGGACAGGGAGGGGGTGGGAGGGTAAAAGATGGGAAGGGATTGTGAAGTCGATGTGATACATAAATGTACATAACACCCAAATTGATTGTAAATACTATGTATTATATATGTATATTAATAAAAATAGTGGGAAAAATTGAGTTCCATTCTGTCTCACTGATTTAGTAATATAAAAAGGAAAGAAAAATTTTATTCCAAATATATGGTACACAGCCTTAATTTAGATTTTGCCTCATTAGACTTGGATATATTCTACAGTACATATTTTCACAAAGTTTTCAGAAGAAATGTTAATGTATTTAATCTCTAAGACCTGTATGTCACTCATTGAAGGGTAATTTCTAGGACCTATTTCAGTCCTTCATGGGATGTTATTTAATATTAATATACTGTACTATACTGTATATGTATCAATACATTTCTATAATATGACCACTTTTGAATTCCTGAACATATCCAACTGACAAGAGTGTAAGACAAGGAACTGTAGATATGGTAGTTCACTAAAGGTCTATGACATTAGGTAGATCAATGGAGTCCATTAAACAACTTGCCTCGGTTAAGCAACTTTCCAATTGTTACTTTAAAGTTTGTGTACAATTCTCTTTAAGTTTTGTCTTAGGGCTACTGGTACAAGTTACTTTTTCATCACTGTGACTCAAGAGCCAACATCCACAACTTAGGGAGGAGTGATTTATTGTAACTTACAGTTTCAGAAGGTCTCAGCCTGTTCATGGGTAGGCAGCTGGAAAATGGTGAAATCACATGGTGGCCGTGCTCCAGGAGACAGACATCCTCACGGCATGATAAAACAAAGAAGCTGGGAGAAGGGGCAGAACCAACACATGCCCCTTCTAGGTCAAGCCCTAAGCACCTGTCCCTTCCAGCCAAGCCCTAACTCCCAACTCTACCCAATATCTACAGGAACATGAGACTTTTAGGGAACACTTTAGATACAAACTACTACAAGTGTAGAATGATTTTTCTCGGTCTCCAAAGAATTATATTGTAACAAAAGTGAAAGGAGTCAAAAAAAAATCTATGGTTATATATTTAGAATTTGATAAAAATTCTCACATTAAATTTATTCTCAGTCCTGTGTCTCAGTGGCATAAGTACTGTTTTCATCCGAAATTTGCTAATGAACAAAAACCCAGGAAAATGGTGCAAGCTGTTCAGTGTCATGGCAGGTGCTAGTAGCAGAGCTGGAATGATTAGACCAGATAGTCTCTTTCTATGCTCATGGCTGTAACAATCATACAGTACTCATTGGAATATGCCTAAGACATTGAGAATAAAACAGGACACTACAGAAGCTCCTTGAAAAAAAAAAAAAACAACGGAAAGGATGAGGGAGTGAAGAACAGAAATGGAGAGTGCTGAGAAAAACGCATAAGTCCTTATTTTAAACACCCCCAGGATCTCTGAGGAAAACAGGTTTCAGTGACTAAAGCTCTGAGAAAGCTATCTGGATCACGATCACACACACACACACACACACACACACACACACACACACACACACACACACACACCCGAAAAATTGGGTGTTTTCTGTTTTGCATAATTGATTCATCATGGGCATGAGTTTGTTATTCTCATTTACTTTCTTTCCAACATTTTATATGAAACGTTTTAACAAAATATTATTCAGAAAGCATATTAGTAAAGTATAGATACACCATATAAATAATTAAGTAAATTCCTAGAGTATCCACCCGACCCTGGATTTCCCACAGGGTGCCCTCTTCTTCAGTGCTCTGTGACTGCTTGAATGTGGAGCAGGAGAGGGAGGACAAAGTGCCATGCTAGGGCATCACTGACACCTGTATCTTAATATTTGTTCCCCAAACAGTCTTTTCTCACTGAGTTGTGTATGGAAGTGTTCTGTCCAAATTATCCCGGTCACCGTTTCACCACACCAGGGACCATCATGGAGCTTGTGCATTCTCCAAAGGGTCTTGCTTGTTGGTGTTGATCTTCACACCAATAGAAAGGCTAGTAGATGAAGAGTCGTGGGCCAGTGCAGCAGGTGGAGTGAGGCAGGTTAAGCCTACCTGCCGTTGACTAGAGACCATATAAAACGAGGGACTCTCAGAGCAACAGAGACCACAGATATGTAAAAGGTTCATAGACATAGGAACTGGGCTGCAGAGTAGGAAGTAAGTAATTGGCCAGCAAGCAAAGCTACTCCAGTTCTGGGGGCTCCGGACTGGTCTCCCCCTCCTCCCAAATCAGCCGAAGATGTCACAGTTTCCCATCATTCCCTAATGTAGTTGCATGAAAACAAATTCAGTATTCACTCAGAATGATGGTGAGTTGCCTAATTGTTCTCCATTATGATTAATTATTTCAATATCTTGCAATAACAGAAATAAAGTGAGCAATAACTGTAATGTACTTGAATAATTCTGAAACAGTCCCTGCACTCACCAGTCCATGCAAAAATTGTCTTCCACAGAACTGGTGCCTTGTGCCAAATTATTGGAGACTGCTGGTCTAAGGGGTTCCTCGTGAAAGGGATGCTTCCTAGCCTATGATCTGCAGAAGTACCTAGTGTAAAACATTGGACTGTGTGTCAGAGTCATTTTTTAGACATGTAGTAGCGTTTTCCAGTGAAACAGAAAAAAAATAAATGGGTTGTAGGTGGATGACAGATAGGTAAATGATAGATGGATAGATGATAGAGGAGAGGAGATTTATCAGAAAAATTAAATCACATCATTATGGCGAAACTGACATAACTTTAAGTCCAAAATCAAAGGCCTGAGAGACTGAGGGCTACTGGCACAAGTCCTAGAGTCTAAAGGTCAAACACCCTGGAATCCTTATGTCTAAAACGGTGATGTGGTAGTTTGGATCTGGAGTGCCTCCCAAAAGCCTCATGTTTTTATGGATGCTGTGTAAAGTTGGCAGGTGGGGCTTGCTGGAAGGGGCAGGTGCTTGGGGCTTGACCTGGAGGGGCATGTGCTGTTTTGACCCTTCCTCCCAGTCTCTCTGTTCTACCACGCTAAGAGGACTTCTGCCTCTCAGGAGCTCCAGCTTCAGCCCCACCATGTAACTCCACCATTTTCCAGCTGCCCACCCATGAACGGACTGAGACCTTCTGACACTGTAAGCTACAATAAATCTTTCCTCCCTAAGTTGTAGGTGTTGACTATTAAGTCACCGTGTTGATAAAGTAATTAAGACAATAGGAGAAAAATGTGTCCTAGTCTCAGGGGTGGGGGGGAAGAGAGAGAGAGAGAGAGAGAGAGAGAGAGAGAGAGAGAGAGAGAGAGAGAGAGAGAGAGAGAGAGAATGAGAATTCTCCTTCCCTGATGCTCCTTCTACAGATGGACAGTGCCCACCCGTACTGAGAGTGGATCCTCCCCAATCAGTTCCTCACCTCACACACCTGTCTCTGCCTCCAGGAACGTCTTCACAGTCACACCAGATATCCTTTAACCCCATCAATCTGACAATCACCACAATAGAAAATTTGAGATAGTAAGAATTACTCCTTGTACTCTTTCAAGTAGCTGCTTATTCTATATGATTGCGAAGTGCAGGTGCATTGGTCTATCTCTTAAAGTAAAATGAGCCTACACATTTTTTTTTTTTGTTTCAGAGACTCTATATTTCAAAGATGGATTCTCATTAGATAATCTATTTTTCATTCTTCAGTCTTCCCACTCCTTGTTTTATTTCCTATAACTTGGTCAATTCTTATCATTTGTAGTGTTTGGAACAAAGAAAGGATAAAATGTGTTTCAAAAAGATAAAAAAAAGTGATCGCTAATTGGTACCTTGGTGATTTAACACTCTCGCATAGCAAATGCCACTTTCTAGTACAGATTATTTTCTCTGGATTTTAATTTCTTTTATGATAATTTAGCTATTTGTCACCCTAGGAAGGGCATTGGAATTGAAGAATGAGGGTCATTTTAGTGCCTAAAAATAAATCTTTTAAATGTACTATATATATATATATATATTTTTTTTTTTCTCCAGTGGAAATCAAGAAATATGATGACCTCCAGGGTGTCACTTCAAACCTTTGCCAGGTTGAGAAGACCCCATTGGCTCACTTTGATGAGCTTCTTTTAGCTATCCCATTTATCTGGGAAGAAAGGACAAAAGCTTATATAGGCAACTGAATTATGCTTACAAAGGCCTGAATGAACTTCTTGCCTCTGGAAAGAACCAATTAAATTTAACGCAGCCCTGGTGATGAGACTAGAACTGTGCTGTGGCCTAACAGATGCCCTCAGTGTGTATTTAAACTGTATTAGAAGATCCTCAGCTGTCTGTTTTCTTCCCCACTATGGGCTGTGAGGTTGACACATGGAGGAGCACCGTGGGCATGGGGCTGTGGTGGAGATGACCCTGTAACATGCTCGTTAACAAACTGGGCTTTGATGTCAGGCTGAGCGAGGTTTCCTGACTCAGTAGCTCTTCATCTTGGGCCTTTGTCAATCCCCATGAATCTCTTTGTTGTCGAGTTAGTATTCTCTCACTGCTTTATAAAGTTTCAGAGAAGATGAGTATGATAACGTATTTGAAATCTTTATAGCTGTCAACATGTAGTTGTTAGCATAAAGCCAGCAGAGCCAAACCCTTTAGGCACTCCAACGGGAAACATCCAAATTCAAGCCTTGAGCAATTTTCAAGCTTTTGGTTCAATTCCGTCTTTACAAAAATAAAAAATAAATAAAGTGGGCTGGGGGAATAGCTCAGTGGGTAAAAGTCTTGCCTAGCAAGCTCAAGCCCCTGAGTTGGATTCCCAGCACCATATAAAACACTGATCACAGTGGTGCCTCCTGGCATGCCTGGGAGGCTGATGCAAACTGATTGTCATGCATTTGAGGCTGGCCTGGGATACATAGTGAGTTCAGGACCAACCTGCACTGCAAAGCAAGACCCTGTCTCAAAATAAATGAAGAAATAAATATAAAATAATAAAGAGATAAATAACATTACTGCAAAATATGCAGTGATGTGTTTCACGACCTGGAAAGATGTTTCTAAATTTGCCACTTCCTACTTCAACTGAGGTCCTCTAAACACAGAGCAGGAGCAGGTAAGACTGTCCATTGGTGGAGACAATAGCAAGTATAACTATGGCTTAGAGTCTAACTTATACAAACTATGAAACATACTATGTATACTGCAGTTTATAGAACATGTAAATAAAAATGCAACTCTTCAAAATAAATCTTTGTTCTTTTTCCTCGGTGCATCTGAGTTTACTTGGGATAAAAGCTATGCAATAACACGTGATAATATCAAATTACAATATTGCAACACAAGCTATCACCTTCTTCAAGAAATCATTAAAAAAATAAAACCTCTCTTTGCACCAAGGATAGCATTTGAAAATTTATCCATGAAATCTAAGGCTTTCCACAATTACATTCTGTCCAGTTCATCAGTCTCCCATTCCCAGTAGGCCTACTACTTAGGAGACGTAGTATAAATATTCAGTGTCTGATGGAGTCTTGCTAGTGATTTTATAGCTTCCTGAATTCTTATGGTTTGAATAAACATGGTCTTCTGAAAGACTTGCGTGTTTATAGCTGGAATATGTGAGTGGTGATTGAATCATGAGGTCACTCACCCCGCAGATTAACCCACTGAGTTTGTAGCTGAGTAGGTTATCAGAAAGTGGTCACAGCTCGAGGTCAACAGAGACTACATCTTGTCCCTGGGACTTTCCCTGTCTTTCTGCTTCCGGACCAGTACGAGGTGAGCAGTTTCCCCCACCATATCTTCTGCCATTATGTTTCTGCCTCCAAGTAACCATAAACTAGAACCTTCTAAACCATAAGTTAAACTAGTCTTTCCTCTTTTAAATTGTTATTCTCAGGTATTTTCTACACGAATCCCCAAACAACAGTGGAAAACTAACAAACGCAGCACTCTGTTCTTAGCAAATCTTGTCTGACTCTAAGCTTATACTTAGGAGTCCAGGTCGAAGCACGTGCTATGATCTTTGCCAGTTACATGTAGCAGCTCTCTGTCCCACCTTCCCCTCCTGTACCTCTCTAGACTAAGTTTAGATGTTTTTTAGAGGCAAATATTCTGATTCCTGGTCTGGATTGGGTCCTTCTTCCCTAACTTGCACATGCCAATAGATGTCTCCACCATTCCTGCTATGATATGCTCTGGTAATCACTGGTTTATTTTTTTACTTTCTGCTAGTAATATAATACTTGCACACAGATACATCATTCATATCTTTTTATTTTTTGTGTTCGTTGTTCTAATGTATGGAACATTTCACTACCTGGATAGATGAACTCTCTCTAGCTGATTCCTAGAAAATGTAAATTACAAGTGGTCCCCAACTTTGGCCTGCCATTTTTTGACATTATGCGATGGCAATAGTAATATGCACTCAGTAACAAGCACATTTCTAGTGTAGAGTTTTGTTCTTTCCCAGGGCTAATGATATAAGTAGATAATTCTCTCTTGATGTCAGCAGTCCTGCGAGCCATGTCTTTCTGTCACCTACTTCATCATGAGGGTGAACAACTGATACTCTGCAGTGGACTCTGCTACTAAGCTGGGACGTTTGCTAAGTTAATGTGTCAAGCACATTTTGACTTAGAATATTTTCAACTTACAGTGGGTTTCGTGAGTAGTAGTCTCACTGAAAGTGAAGGAGCATCAAGACTTGTAGTGTCCTTCATATGTAAATTGACCAGCCTGGAGCTAATGCCCCCAATTGCTTTCTGTACAGGACTCTCCGACTCAGAACCACTGTTCACCTGCAATAATCACCCCTAGATCCTGCTACCAGACAATTAGAGAAGGCTTTGTGTGCAGAAGTTGCTGAAACCCTTCAGATAACTAGCCCTCAACCTGATTCCTCTGCCTCACTAGACCCTTCCCTTGAGAAGCACAACGAAGTCCCTTGTTAACATTTTCCCAACTCCCTGTCCCTCTTAAGTGCTTATCTTGTGTGGCCCTTCATGTTCCGGGGCGTTATCTTTTTCTCATCTGTGAATATAAGGTACCATCTTCTAAGTAGTAATTATTTTCCAATATGTTGGCCTGGTGATGCTAGTGTGGTTTGGATTTGGAGTGTCCCTCAAAACCTCATGCATCTGGGTGTAGTGGGATGCCTGTGGAGTGGGATGCCTGTACTGCTGAGAAGTGGGGCCTGGTCAGAGGGGACAGAACACTAGCACATGGCCCAGAAGGAGCAGATCTCTGGAGCATGACCTGGAAGGGTAACTCCAGCCTTTCTTCTCTTTCATTTTGGCTTCTGTCTGCCATGCTAGGAACAGTTAAGCCTTTACCATGCACTTTCTCCCAAATCAGCTGTCTAAGAATGGACTGTGGCCTTCTGAAACTACAAGCTAAAAAAAAACTTTCTACCCTTAAATTGCGAATGTTAGATATTCTGTCCTAGCAATGAAAAAGAGAACAAGCTAGACACTTAAAAAAAAGTTTATATTTGAAAAGTAAGCATCAAATAACTATTCATGTTAAGTTTATATTTTCTTACCATGCCGACTAGAGTTGCAATAAATGTTCCATCTTTCTATCTATATATATTGCAAGTGAATTGTGAATAATTTGATGCCAATTAAGAATAGATTGAACATATTATGAAAAATTTTCTTTTTCATCTTATTATAAAAGCATGATGCATAGTTCAACTTGTGTGACAGTAAAATTTTTACATTATTTTTTCCAAATCACATACTTCCAGCATTACATTTTGCCTATAATAACATTATCCTTGTTCTGTAGTTCAAATTTATTTTCTCTACTAATTAATTTAATTGATTTTGAGATTTTTTTTTTTTGAGACAGGGTCTTGCTCTGTAACCCAGATTGGTCCTGAACTCACTATGGAGCCCAGGCCGGCCTTGGACTCATGGCAATCCTCCTGCCTCAGCCTCCCGAGTGCTGGAATTACAGGCATGCGCCACCACGCCCAGCTTATGTGGTGCTGGGGAATAGAACTCAGGTATTTAACACTTGACATAGCACTTGCAAGGCAAGTGCTTTAACCGCTGAGCCATTCCTCCAGCCCCGATTTCGAGATCTTAATCCTTTGACAAACCATTTGTTTGAAATTAACATGGACTTCACCCTGATATATCTAAATCCTGTTCCTTGTGACTGGACCTACTTACAATTGAATAGAACCTCAGTTGTCTTGTGCTCTGACATACTTGTGGGTGGTTTTCACGTAAAGCTACTTGAAGATACGAGACAAGGCAAAGACAGTCTATTTTGGATGCTTGACTTGGCAGTTCTTGCGTCTCCGCTGCTCACACCTGCCATATGTTGGCTTCTGTTTTCCTCCAACTGCTTTTCCTTCTAAGAATCACTTCAAGGTAGGAGACATCACTTTCCACTTCTGGATTTGAGAAATGCTTGTGTTTTTTGCATTTCAAGTAGTTTGATTTTTCCCCCCTCAAAGTATAGTAATGTTGCATTTGGACCTCACTGTCTTTTTGGGGGGAATAGTTGAACTATTCCTCACCCATGCCCCTTCTTCCAAAGGGCCAAAAAACGAAGTCTTTTTGTTTCTTAAAATCACTTTATGATTTAGACTTTTAGTCTCTAAGAAATGTTAGTGTGGGGTGGAGTTGGGAATTTGGATTGTTTTAGGAAACAAAATGAAAGCCTGAAAATCATAATGTAGGCAAAATGCAAACTCTATAGCACATATCCAGCAAAATGATCTCTACAGTCATAAAGCTCTACCCAAATTGGAGGTAAGGGCTGGCTAAAGCTGGCATAAATAAAGACAAGTGTGATATCGGAGCTACTTTTCTCTTTTTGAACCTAAAACTTGTCAAAGTACTATTTTTCTTTTAGAGCTAAAGATTAACATTTTAGTTACAGATTAGTAAATTTTCTTCTGGATTCTTAAAAATAGATTTGAGTAGTTGCTTTCCTAAACACAAAACAATCTTCCTCAGCTATAACTTCTCAGATAAGGTTTGAGGTAAAGGGATATATGTTATCCCATGTAAGCATACATCGTGGAGATATTGAATACACATGTAACACTATTTTTGTGCATGAGAATTGACATGTTAAAGGAATTTCCTAGAAGAATAATTGTTGTTCTATTCTTAATATTTGTTCTGTAAAATTGACCACTATGGGTTATTTTTGTGAACAAGTTGATGTTTGGGAACTTTTTTCTTTTGAAATTAACAAGCGCTGATTAACCTAGGAAAAATAATTTTCCTTGATCTTTCCATTTTCAATATTTTTTCCATTCTTCTTTCTATGTCTGACTCTTTCTGCTTGATACTTACAAATAATTATAAATTAACTTCTTTTATGTTTGGCTACTTTAAGTAACTAAATGAAAGCACTGAAAGCCAGAGCAATTTGTTAAAACATCATGATTTTTGTTTATAGTGTGGAGTTATGAAAAAAACTAATAAGACCAACAGCCATCAAACCAACTAGGGTATTTTGAGTTTGTCTTCCAAAGGTCTATTGATGATGTTGCATATTTAATGTTACCCCTACTTGGGTCTTTAGGACATTGCCTCTAGGTAAAATACATCCATCAGTTAAGTGATTATACATACGTGATGGGATTCGTTCTGAATTTAATAAAAACACATGTGGGAGACAAGGTAATCGTGACATGTCACAATTTGCAATCAATTTACCATTTAAAAGAAGCAGGAAAATGACACAAGAACAGAAGTCCCAACTGAGAAAACAGCTGTGTTGAAGAAAAAATACGCTCTGAGATATTAAAACTTCAAGGGAGCTTTTTACTCTGGGATAGACATTCTGACCTCAATCATGGGCCAACACTATGGGCCAACACCAACATCTATGTCTTAGTTTTGGTTGATTTTGATGAGAATGAGGGGTTGCTTGGTTCCATTTTAATTGCTGAGACAGAGTATCTGACATCAACAGCTCTAGAAAGGAAAGGTTATTTCAGCTCACAGTTTCTGAAGGTCTTAGTCCATTCATGAGTGGCTGACAACGGTAGAAGCTCATAGAAGAGGACGAATAACAAAGAAGCTGTTAACTCACATCATGGTGGGACAGGAAGGCACATGAGTAAGTAAGGAAAGTGATAGCACATATTTTCCCAGGTCATGTCCCAGTGACCTGCCCCTTGTAACCAGGCCCCACTTTGTAACAGCACAAGAAAACCATAGGCTAACCTCCATGATAAAATCACCCTCCAAATATGAGTCATTTGGGGCCTATTTTGTATCCAAACCTTAATAATTATAGCTCTAGGTTCAAACACAAACTAAATACCAGAAACTTGAGTGGAATCCAATGTAAATGATATGGGGTTGAGAATCAGTGCCCTACCCAAGATAGCTTGCCTTTCAAGACTGTTCTGCCTTCACATGCCATGTTGGATCACCTTCAGTGAGAATTGCATGGTCTGAACTTTGGTCAGCTGACTAGAGAGTACATTCTTCAGCCTTTGAAGACAGCATTTTCCAGACTGTTTTCAAACAGGTGTTGCTGTGCGTCTAAGTCCTGGCAAACATACCTAAGTGGAAGACTCTGGGTCCTTGGGAAACTACCATGCCTGAGAAAAATACCATTTTGCACTCCATACTTCACTTTCTGTTGTTGTCTATGTTGCAGATTTAACGGCTTCTGTCCCCCCCACTCTATGGACAATGGGGCAAACTGATAATAAGAAAATGTGCTGGAAGGAGAAAAGCATAAGAAGTACCCTGTGAAACCACCAGTATACCAACACAGATTTGGACTAATGCTCTTACATAAAAGAGTAAAATCTTACCAGCTTAAAGCATTATCATTAGGCCTCCTTGCTAGCAGCTGAGAGCACTGTCTAATTACTATAAGCCTACCTCTAAATTCTTTTACTTTGTAGGCTAATAGTCTAAATTTACTTCAAAAAGAATCTTCAAAACCTAGTTATCCATGTACTATGCAACAAACCCTTTTTTTTTAAAGAAATCATTTTGTGCTTTTCCGGTGGTCTTCCTGAATTTTAAAACTCTGGTTCCTACAGTCAGAAAGATGGAAGATATCTTACTAAGCTTGTTCTGTGGATTTCTTTAACTCACAGTCATCAGTCTCCTCACCTGAAAAGCGTGAACATCAGAAAGGAGGAATAAGATGAGAAGAAATATGTAAAGTACTTATTACAGAGTAGCTTCAGGCACATAGTACGATTTAGCCAATTAAGCTGCTATGATGCTTCTGATGGGATTAACACGCTGACTTTAAATTTACCTGGAAAGCTAAGCACATCTGTGATGCTTTTATTTAACTGAACAGGAACTGATCCGTCCTAAATCTCTTTCTTCAGATGATGCCAACAAGCCTGGGCCTCACGTGTTTTCTAGTGCTGGGGGACATGCGCCACACTGTTCTCGAATATTCCTGCTTTCCCTGTGTCACTGAAAGGTCCTGCTTTTTTTTTTTTTTTTTTTTTTTTTTTTTTTTTTTTACTTTGCTTACACAACTTGCTTTCAGTGGGCTGAATACTGTGATTGTGTTGTGTGATATTAAAGAAAAAAGACACTTGATCATTTCTAACATTAAATATTAGAAGCAATTAATGGCGCAGGCCTTAAAAGCAGACTTTGGAACTGAGTGGGCCTTTGGTTTGATTCTGAATCCCTTATGCAGTAGCTGAGAGAGAATGATGCTATATTCCAAGTCTTCTTTTCTTCAGCTGTACAGTGTGGGTAATAGCAACGCTCCATTGAGATAAGGCTCAGAACATCAACTGTGCCCCAGATGCATCCCCGACGCTCAGCAGTGGGTCAGAAATACCATTCTTGGGTACCAGCAAGAATGCCAATGAGAATGAGAAATGGCATTTTAATGGAAGCCAATATTTATTGATTCAGTTAAGGTCTTCCAGAAATAGTATCATAATAGAAAAAGTTTTATGAAATGGAACAAAAAAAGGAATGTGCATGTTTTTGTATGGGCCAAACGTTTGGAAAGCGAGGGCAATGGAAGTTGATGCTCAAGTTAGTATTTCAAAATCCTAAGCACTTCCTCTTTTGGTTTTCTCCACCACACCTTTTCAGATTGATTTAGCTAAGCTTCTTGGAGAAATGGTTTTGAAAAAGTTTTAAAGGCCAGCAAATAGAAAGATCAATAGACTTAGATAGAGGAAGATAAAAATGTAGTTAAAATGATACAACCCTGAATTATTGAGGAGGTAAGAGAACATTAGGGTTTGTTTGACTTAGTAGAATGAAAGTGAGCTGGGGGAAGGGGCCACCCCAACCCCTGGGGAAGACGCCAAGAACTGTCAGAAATGATGAGATCAAGTACATACAGGTGGTTTATGAATGCCTTCCAGTCACACTACATGCTGAAAGAGAGGTTGAAAAGAAAGATTTCTCATGATCTCTTTGAAATCCTTGCTAGAGACTATGTATGTAAGTATGTATGTATGGTTTTTTTTTTTTTTGTGCTACTGAAGATTGAACCTAAGCCCCTCACAACCTGAGCTGAGTTACATTCTCAGCATTTTTTTCCCTGCTACATGACCCAGGCTGGGCTCAAATTTACAAGCTGATTTTTCTAGAATGCTGGATTACATGTGTGCATCATGATGCCCAACCAAGATAAATTTAAAACTTTAACATAACATCTAAAGAGAAGTTTTCAGAAATAAAGGTGCCTGTTTCTTGTAGAACTGAAGGGGGGTTCTTTTTTTAGGTTCTGATGATTGAGTGTACGGTCTTGTTCTGAACCCCAGCCCTTTTCTTATAATTTTTATTTGGAGATCGGGTCTTGCTCTATTGCTACGCTGTCCAGGCTCAGACTTGCAATCCTTCTGCGTCAGCCTCCCAGAACACTGAGACGAGAGGTATGTACCACAACTAAAGGGCGCTTTTGACTCTCCCACAGTGCAGTCAGCTGCCAGGACAGCCTTAGTGGGAAGAAAAGAGATTTGCTTAGCGATATCAGTGTGAATATTCTACACAGTTTTGGCTTCCCTTCAAGTCATTTGAGTTCATTTGGGACTGACAACAATTGTATCAAAAATACTATCAATCATCTTGCTGAGTCTGAAAAACAAGAGAATACGAGATTGAGAGAATGACAGAAGAAATTTGCATAGGACAGATAGCAGGTTATTCAATAATGCACTTATTCATGCAAACAAACAGGTTTCTCTTTGCTGACCTGCATAACCAACAGTAAGGCAATAAAGGAAAAGAAAAAGATGATGAAATTGGAATGTAGTAGATGTTTTCTCCTAACCTCTATGGTGGGGCTATTTCCAACTGTTTATTATTAAAGAACTTATACCTTCAGAATAATACAGGTAGTAAAAGGAATCTCTAGGTAAGAAAAATAATTTTTAAAAACTAGCATTTGTTATTCTGGGTTCATTATCTTCTTCCTGTGTTTGCCCTCTTGTAGGCTGGAGTAAATGCAAAGCTGAAGACACGGTGAGCCAGTTCCTGCCCTCATATTGTTTTATTCTAGTAAGAAAATGTGTAGTTGAAAGGATATATTCAACACAGTGAAATGAGCTTTGTATTAACAATTTTAGCTGAATGCTGTGGGAATGCAGAGCGGAAAAAAGAATTCAAACAAAAGATGGAAGAAGTTCCTTGGAGGATAGTGCGACTACAAGTTATTAAAGCACAGAGGAGATAACTCAGGCAAAGAGAAAGCAGGACTACAGCTCAGAGACATGAAGTATCATGATGGGGTAGAGGGATGGGGAAGGGAGTGGTGTGCAAAGACCAAGGAACAGAGGAACCCTGGGAAAGGTTAGATAGAAATCTGGGAGTTAGTTCACCAGAGAGGGCCCTGCACTCCAGAGAAGTCAATGCAGGCATTGCCATGGAAGAGGCAGCTGCAATTGCATACATTTTGTGAGCTGTCAAGAATAAACTTAGGAAATTAAAGATAATACCTCACGGGCTCTTGTATATGTTGATGATTTTGAACTTCAATCTATGCAATCAGCCAGTCTTAAGATTTTGAACTGAACAACAAAATTTTCCTTCTGAGACAGATTACTCTGCCCACACTGTGAAAGAGAGATTGGAAGCAGGTAAGGATAGAAAAGGAATCCTAATCAAACACTTCCTAAAAATTCATGTAAATATGATTCCATTAGGTCTAAGTAGTTATAATATGTAGAGATCACTAAAATATAATACTAATTGATGCATCAAAATATCCTTCCTATTTACAGTTTGCAATTTAAAATGGGCTTTCATTTTCAATAATTTACATTATTTTGGCCTTTGCCTATAAAATGTATCCTCTATCCCTTAGCTTCTGCCCCATGTCTTGTTCCCTAAACCTTCCAAAAAAATTCTGCAAGATAGGCATTTTCTACAGCATAATTTTTAAAAATGTATTTATTATTTATTTGAGACAGGATCTCGCTCCATAGCCCAGGCTGGCCTTGGACTCAAGGCAGTTCTCCTGCCTCAGCCTCCCAGTGCTGGGATTACAGGTGTGCGCCACCACACTCGGCTACATGGTGCCTGTGAATTAAGTCCAGTACTCAGTGCTTGACTTAGTGCTTAGCTCAGCAAGCGCTTTAACCACCAAGCCATTCCTCCAGCCCCTGCAGCATAATTTTTAAGATTATGACTTGTTTTCATTACATTAAATTCATGCATGCTGGGGGAATATCTTTGAAAAGAGCAATATTTCCATTACTTCAAGTTTCTTTGTTATTCTAAGCCACATTTCTAATCTGTGACTCCTGTTAGCATGTTTTTGAATCCCTCCAGTTTCCTTGTGGTACAAAATTTAGAAAGTAATCTATTATTTCAAGTCAAAAATATTGTGGCTGTTGTCAAGATTATTTCGGAGAGTATTTAAGTGAGCAAGCTATGTTTCGAGTTGTTAATTTCTAAATTGGTTTCTTTCCTCAGATCCTGACATTTAGGAACACACACCAAGAGAAAGGAAGGTATTCATAATTTGGGATTTTGTCTTTCGGATAATTACTTTAGTCCTTCATATTGTTTTATGGACACATTACCGAAATAGCACTATCTTTTACCATTACCTTGCCATTTCTATCAAAACTTATAACCTCAGCATATGGGGACAGTGTGGCCTCATTCCAGACAGTAACTTATTACCTAGCTCACCACAGCACCATCTCTATCAACGGCAAATAATTACATATCAATACCACTTGTTAAGGAAAAAAGTTGCTGTGTGTATGATTTTTTTGGGGGAAGATCTCTTATAATTCATATTAAGCTAGGAAAAAAAAAGATTTCTGAAAATACTCTATTGACCTACTTTGAGTAAAGGTGTCTAAAAATATGACAAAATCGTTGTCAGCCAGATGTACATTCACAGTTGAAACCTTGGAGCTGTTGTAAACAATCTAAATAGCTGAAGAGATTTTCGCAAGATTTCTTCCAAGCAGATTTATGAGAATTATAACTAGGAAAAAAAAAAGAACTTCTATAGAACTTCTGTTTCAAAAGTTGTTTTTTTTTAACTTTTTTTGGTAATAGATAACATCCTTCCTAAAATGTAGTTATTATCACTACAGGGAAACTCAAACACTGACCAAAGATCATTCACACTTTTGTCACGCTGTAGAAACCATGAGCCAATCATGAAGAGTGAAGAAAAGCCAGGTCGAGTGGCAGAGGCATGCCATCACAAGTTCAAGCCCAATCTGTGTAATTTTGCAACTGAATGAGATTCTGTTCCAAAATGTAAAATAAAGATAATGGTTGGGGATGTAGCTCAGAGTGAAGGCCCTGGGTTCAGTCCTCAGTACTGGAAAAGGTACTTTTTGTGGTTTGGACCTGGAAAGTCCCCCCAGATCTTATGCATTTGGATGTTATAGATTATCTACGGAACCATGTGCTATGAAGAGATTGGGAGCCTGGTTGGAGGGTGAATTCTGGGGTGTGGTAGATTATAGATATGTGGTGGAAGACAGGTTTGCGGTGGGTTTTTGATTAAACTCATGTGAATTAGGTAACAGGTGTGTGATAGATCATCAATGATAGGAGATGTGTGGTGGATTAGGGGTTTAAATTTGGAAAGTATGGAGTACGGAGGCTGGATCCAGAAAGGGTGGATCAATGGGACAGCACCGGGAAGGACAAATACAACTTCCTGCCTTCCTCGGGGCACTTGGCTTCCCATGTGCAATGCTGTAAGGAGCTGCCTCCACTATGTGCTTCCTCCATTCTCCAGCCATCCACTTGTGCCTGTCTGAAACTTTCAGCTAAAATAAACTTTTCGTCTCCTAATTTGTGCGTGTTGGGTATTGAGTCACAGCAACAAAAAAGTAATTAAGACTGTAGTAAAAATAACATTATGATCCAAGAGGAATAGTTTCAAAACTATGTATGTCAGAACACACCTTTACATATTAAATAAAAAAGTTATAACAGTAAAATAAACATTGTCATTAATCTCCCTGAAAATACTGCCCATCACCTGATCACAATTAACCCATCATTCTGTGGCTTTATAAAACTGCTCTGGAAGTCTGCTTTCTTGCATGTGATATTAAAAAAAAGAAATACAGAGAAAGCAAAGTAGTGGAGGCCGCTGCAAAGTGGTATCCATTCGAAAGTCAGGCTCACAAAAAATCATGGTGTGTTCTCATTGACTTTATTCACTCAGCCTAGCATTATGCAACTTTTTTTTTCCCCTCCTAAAATCTAAATTACCATGAAATGTAAATGTTTTGAATCAATTCAGGACATCCATCAAGGCAACCATGAATTGAAATTAAAGACACAAAAGATGATTCCCAGAATTTCTTCAGAAATTGGCAAGAATTATTGAGACAAGTGTGTTCAACGTGTTAAGGGAGTATTTTGAGAGGGATTAACGATGATGTGTTGTGTAGTAGCTATTTTTTTAAAAAAAAGATTCACTACACTTTTTGATACTCCATATATTTTAAAAACATATCCCATTGTGTAGGCTTTCCTTGCTATTAATGGGAATCTTGTATAAAATGTTACTAAATGTTACTAAATTTTTTCTAAGATAAAACTCTTATATGACTTGTAAGTCACAAATCAATTTTTATGAGATTATCTCGAAATGCCCGATTCCTTCTTCCAGTGTCAGTGATGAAGTAGGCATGAATATAAGACGTGTTTTTCATCTGATTTGAGGTTTCATAGTAAGAGGTACTGGTTATGCCATTCTACTGCTGGTGGAAATAGTTTTACCATATCATAGCTTAGGCAGAAAACTTCAGGGAGGAGATCCTCATACTCCCATTATAGATTTTTGAGAAAACCATTTTAAGTCATGGATAGCAAATAGTATCAGCTGAATACAGAAATAAATGAACATGCATTTGCTATACGTACAAGTCCCAAAGTCATTGTTTCGATTCCTTTTTGACATAAAGTAAAATAAAATTAAATTTTAGAGGATATATTTAAAATTTTTTAAATTTCTGTACTTAATTCATGAACTATGAGGGATCCAGATTCATATGTCTGTAAATTACAACGGTTCTTTCCATCCATCACTGGAGTCACTCTTTGCAACTCCCATTCCTCAACTATGTTCATACATGAAACAAAGAAAAGAAAAAAATACCACATCACATAGAGATCTCCTGAGGAAATTTCCCATGGTCATAAGACAGAAGAGACAGAAGATGAAGCTTTCAATCAGTAGCTTAGAATTGACACAAGTTATGACCCCCAAATTATCTCCTCAATGAGTATTTCCTCTAATTTGACTCTTTCACTTTTCAATAATGAAGGGAATATGAACTGTCTGTTATCTCCGAAGTAGGACTTGGAAATAACATTGCAGGAATTACGAGTCTACCTTTTTTTAGTGATACCAGGACTAACAACTTTTTAAAGGCAGAATATAAAGCCCTACCACGATGATGTCTAGGCCCCAATGCTGCCTTCAATCACGTAGATATAATTTCAGAGTCCATCTGGTCAATACTTATGTTTGAATTTACCAATAACTTAAAAACTCACAAAATACATAATTAAGTGTGGGGCTCACATAAGTAAAGCCAACAGAAAATAAGCCAAAATCCTAATTAGATTAAAAGTCTTCTTCATGTATAAAAAAGCTCTATTCTGAAAAGAATCCCATATCTTATGGGTACAATTTGGGTCAAATTGCATCCTGTGAAGCAATCAGTCAATATGAAATTTTCTTCATATTAATGTTACAATATTACTGCAACAGATTAAGTCATATTTGCTAAATTAGAAGCAAAGTATTAATGAGGAGTTGCACATATGTACATTAATATTCTTGAGTTTGCTATTAATTCAGGAAATTTGATTTGAAAGCTTTTGACTAAAGGCCAATTAAGAAGAATTTCATGTATTATAGGAAATAGAATCTTAATATGTCTTAATTTGTTCCACCAAATAAATGGCAGGATAAAAGTACCAGGCAACGTATACTATGTAACCCTTAAAAACAAAAAGATTCATTGTAATGAGGTTGAATTTTAGCATGGTACTTTCTGGCAGGTTGTTGGTACGTCCAAATGGGAACTTGCTGACAAATTTGTTTTCAGTGAATCAAGAAATTAACTTTGTGGCTTAAACATCAGGAGTTAGACATTTACCTGGGATAACTCACTTATGGAATTTTAACTTGTCAGCAACTGTGAATGAACTAAACAAGGAAACAAAAATTCTCTCTGGTCAAATGAGTTGAAGAACAAATTCAGCTTCTCCTGAGTTTAATGAAACTCCTCATCATGGCAAATGCTTCTTTTTTTCTCTATAGAGTTTTGGTTGCAAATAAAAAATAAATATTCAAAACCTCATATGTGATGACTAATATCCTACTCTCCCACTCTCTATCTGTATCTACATTCTCTCTCTCAAACTATTAGAAAAATCCCTATATTGGGGCTTTTCCTTTGCAATTCATCTTGTCCTTTTCCACTGGAGACTAATGGAGACATATTAATTCAACTTCTTGTCTTTCTTTGTGCTTAAAGTATGCCTATAAAAAAGAATCTATGGGCTCTATGCTCACAATTACTTATTCTCTTATGCACCCTAGTGATGCATAAATGGCATGATAATTCTCTTGCGCTCTTGCCAAATGTCATAGTTAAATTCACGTGCCAGAGTGGCTGGGCCGTGTGACTCAGCTATTTGGTCAAATGCTTGCCTAGACGCCATTGTTAACTTTCACCCTTTAGATTAAATTAACAGTTAACTTAATAGACCTGGAGTAGAACAGATTGTCACACCCCACGATGTGGGGTGTGAACCAATTAAGAGCTGTCATCAAAAAAGAAGGAGGGCCCCCAACCAAGTCTCTAATCTGCCTCCGACTTCAACTCTTCCATTCTCTCCAGCAGCCTGCTAGGCTGCTCTGAAGATGTCAGACTTGCCAGCTCCCAAAACTGCAAGAGCCAACCTACGACAAGTCAATCTCTGTGCTTCAGTCTCTTGTCTGCCTGTCTGTCTCCCTGATACCTTGTTAGCTCCATTTCTGTGGAAAACTTTGACTAGAAGATATATATATATATATATATATATATATATATATATATATATATATATATATATATATATATGCCGTAAGTGTGTGTTGTGGGAAGGGTTTTATGTTGTGTGTGGAGGTGCTTTCCTTGTGCCCAAATGGCGGAGGTCTATCAATTTTCAAATGACTGTGAGTATCACCTGTGAAGAGGTCTTTTCTGTGGCCCCACAAGCAAAGACTTTGCTTTGGTAGGTATAGGATGGAGGCCTTTTCTATTAAGCACTCTAAATCTATCCTTTTCCACTTGTTCTGTGAAATTCAGTTTTAGGAACAGCAGGAGAATCCTATTTCAAGATAGTTTGGGAAAGCACATCGTATTGGAACCAGGCATTCAGAGCAAGAGGACCATGCATGATAGCATGGCCATTTCATTTTCCTCCTAGATTCTAATTCATACTTTTTAGGACAAAAGTAACTTCAAGATGCATAAGCTTGTGAATTCCTCGGCAGAGCAGGAGCAAGTTAAAAACAATCATTAAATTAGCACGAACCAGTAATATTCATCTCCCGGAGGATAATTTCACCTATGATTTTGCGTTCTTCCTAAGACATTCCCTGGTAGGGGGAAACACAGTTTCAACCCAAGGACATCTAACTGTGAGCTACTGAGCATCACAAGTAGCATATTATACTTCCCGATGTGCTACTTCTTTTTAAATTCTTCATTCAGTAACATCTCTTAAGCATAAACTATTTCTCAGGGGAAGACAAGGGAACATAAAAGTAAAACAGTTCTTCTTATAAAGCTCACCACTATACAAAAATATAAAGGTAAACACACACACACACCTCATAGTCGAATGCTTCTGATGAATGTTTTTAATGCCCAGATCTTTTAAGGTATTGAATATATCAAAGAACAAAATATCTACTAGCATGAATTTTGAAGCAGGGGGGACTTAAGCTACTAGTTGTGGCCTTGGGTCAGGGACTTACTGAACTAAACTTACTTGCTAAACTAGAAATTGAGCATTATCGTAGCCTGTACCCTACAGGGTGAAGATGAAGATTAACCAAGACAGTTCCCACAAAACACTCATATAATACTTGAAATGTACTGAGTATTTCAAAAATAACTATTAAAATACATAAGCAAATTATAATTTTCAAGTGTTATGAGAAGAAATTAACATTCATTAAATGATTGCTATTTTTCATGCATTGTGTGCAAAGCACTTTCCATACATAGTACAATCAAAACAGAAGACAATTTATGCCGCCCTCTAAAAGACTTTAGAAACAATCTGACTTTCCTTCTCCTAGATTGGGACTAGACTACAGTGCGTTTAGATTACTGAGAGATTTTGATAAATGCAGTGAAATATATGGAAGATTTTTTTCACCCTCCACGATTATTTTATCATATAGAACAAAGTGGGAAGGCCTACAAATCCGTTTTCTAGAATCGATGTCCTATGCGTCAGTAAAACAGCCATCACCCGTCCCCAGGCTGTGATGAGACCTTGCAAGAATCTTCTCTAGGAACTGTGGAACTTTGCCTTAGACCGTCTGCCTCTCTAGGCAGATGCTGCTTGCTGCCAGAGCATCGCAATTTCATGTACGCAGTGTAAGTAGAGTATGGCGCCATGGACCTGACTGATGCTAACTGGGCTAAACAATTCTGAACGACACTTTCAACATTACAGAAAACATCTGCTTGTCAATTTAAACATCCAACTAGAGACTCTAATTTTTACCCAATAAACATTAATTAAAGCCTGCCAGACTCAAAGCAAGAAACATCTTCAAGTTTGCACTTTGCTTGAGTCATAGCCCAATTCAAGTCCACCAATTCTGTGTATCAGTCTATCCCTCGGAGTTCTACTTTCATTCATGCAATCATCTAGTTGTTCAAATGTCTGTGCAATGGAAAATACTGCTCTCTTACTTGGACCGAGTGGTACTGAAATACGAAAACTTTGCTTGGTCAGGAGCCCTGACTATGTTACGTAAGCATCAAAAACTTCTGATACTTATTTCCATGTATAATAAGATTCTGGTTTTTTAAATTTTAAATGGTAAGAAAACTAGGTGAAAAAGCTTGGACCAAACAAAATATGCCAAAATGTTTTATTATTATTTAATAGTGAGTGAATGACCTTGTAAAGGACTGCAAAAATATTCTGACTTATTTATTTGATCATTTGACAAATCATTACTGAGTGTTTTCTGCACATCAGGTAATTTGCTAGGCTCTGAATTGTAAGATGTGACCATGTTATTCCTAAGGTCAACAGACGACAAGGACAGGCAGAAAATAAATGAGGAGGTAAATAACTTAGTCATGCCACATCAGATCTTTTTGGTCAATGGCAGTCAGCCTATGTGACAGTGGTCCCATTCTATTGCAATGCAGTTGAGAAATCTCAGTAGCCCCAGGATGGTTGCTACGCATTGAAGATCTATTATTCAGTCCTTGCCTTTTTTCCCAAAATAATAACAATAATAATTAATGCTTTAAATAATGAGAAGTTTCTTACTCACTATTCAGATTTTTTTTCACTATGTACCTCAGGCTGGCCACAAATGCACAGCAATGCTCCTGCCTCAGTTTCCCAAGTGGCAAGCACACAAGCGCGCACCACCACGCCTAGCTTACGTGGTGCTGGGCAATTGAACCCAGGGCCTTGCACTTGCTAGGGAGATACCCTAAGCACTGAGCTATTCCTCTGGCCCTTTGAAGTTTAGCTTATAGGTATAATCACTATTTCTTTCAAGGTGTGGTACAATTAATCCAGAAGGTTCTCCTGAACTACAGTCTAACGGATTTGTATCTACATTTTTGCATAAATAAATCCTTCTTTTTACCAAAATACTGCGCCTTGTATTTATTAATCCTAGCCACTCTTTCCATAAAGATTTTTCTGGAATATCTTAGCCCCCTATTAATGTTAACCATGAATGAATACTCATAGGCTTTAGTAATAGTCACATTCAATTAGTAGTGGTAATATGCACTGGTGAACTTGTGTATCACCACTAACTAGCCTGTATACTCTAAAATTTTTAGTATATATATGACCACTTTTCTTCATTATTCTCTTGAGGTAGGTTCACTATTTTTTGAACAGATGATCATCCTTGAACACTCTTACTACATTTACCTAAACATAAGTATATGTGAAGGTTATTAATCACATTTGATTTCTACATGCAATTATTACCTTTTTGGTGGTCGTATCTTCACTTCAATATTTACACACACACACACACACACACACACACACACACATATATATATAATATATGCATTATCTATTAGTTAATTTTAAAAATTAAAATATACATCGATTACTTGGTAAGGCACGGCTGCCATGGGTGTGTCACAATTCATCCAGTGACCTTTCAGTCACATGTTCTCATTCTTCTCTGTATCCCTCCGAGTGTCGATTGGTAAATGTCCTATGAACCTGGACATCATACTTTAGAAATCCTTAATTTGATGATCATGACCACATGATTTGAACTGGTAACTTAGAAAATTTGTATAGTATTTTAGTTTTGTGCCTATTCTCCTGTTCCTGATCCCAACGGATAAATACTAACATCATCCAAATTATATGAATAAAAATATGGGAATATTTCACGAATCCAGAAAGTGGAAGAAGGGTCCACAAGCCCAGAAATGTGTGAAGCCACTAGAACTCAAAAAAGGTGAAGACACAATTCTCTCAACAGGCTTTCCAGAAGAAATCACTTATGCAAACACTTGGTACTTAGGAGAGTGAAAGTAAATTCAGAATCCTGGCTACCAGAACTGTGAGAAGACCTTTGTTTTTTTAAGCTTCCACATTCATGATAATTTATTTCAGCACTCCTAAAAGCATTCCTGTATTTTTCAATTTCTTCTCTTATATGGTATTTATTCTAACACAACTTCGTGAAGTAAAATTTATAACCTTTAAATTTTCATATTTAATTTGTACAATTCAATAAGTTTTTATAAGTTTACTGCCTACCATACATCAGACTTAGACTGGTCTTACTTCTCCAATATTTTCTTCGTTTATTTATCTAATTCCATTTCAATCCAACACTACCATGACCTATTTTCTATCTTTCCAGGTTTGCCATATCTGGTATTTCACATAAATAGAACCATACACACTGTGTGCGCTTTGGTTCTGGCTTCCTTTCCTGCCATATTGCTCCTGAGGCTCGTCCATACTGTACTGATCAGTGCTGTGCTTCCTGTTACTGCTGGACGGACCTGTCATTTGATTGCCTTGTTGTTGCTCTATGTACGTCCATGATAGGACTACACCGTGATATAGACCTGCCAAAGTCTGCTTGTCCGCTTAAAAATTGATGAACATTTGAATTGTTTCATACTTTTTGGTATTTACTTATTCCAATACTATTTTACAGCTGCTTTTTTATAGAACAGAATGACATATTGTCTCTTAATTGTGAGCAGAGGAGGAAGTGTACCTAATTACATGTCTACGCCTGCAACCTAGACCTGCTCCTGGCAAATGAGAATTATTTCATGAGCATCACTCACAACTACATGTCATGTCCATGGCCCAGCCTGCTGTTTCTGCTGGAACCTTGGCAGTTATGACTTGTATCCTGGCAGAATTACCACTCCAGTATTGCCTTTTTCTAGTCATTTTCCCTTTCTTTATTAGTTTTCTTTTTTATGCTGAGCTTACTGTTATGTGGCTGCCTTAGTCCTAAGTGGTCAGCATCCGCTTTCACATATCTTTAGGGCAAAGGGCACTGCGCTTTGCAATCTCAAAGCCTAGAGATAAATTTCTGGAGAAGGAGCAGTTATTTAACTACAAAAAAGGCACATACCTTTGTTGGTGTGTCTTTTTTTTTGCCACATCAGATCTACCGAAAGAATAGTGAGCATGAAAATGCGAAAATAAATAAAAGCCCCTGCACTCAAGAGCTCTAATCATGTCAGAAGAGAAAAATGAAAGCATTTGTAAAGTTAAATTCCTTGGGATGTTTCCAATGTTAAGCTTTGAATTCCAGTAATGAGCAAAGAATGTTGGTGTGCAATTCCCAGGAGTCTTGAATGACTGTCTATTCTGAAGCGTTTTAGTTTCTCTTTCACAGCATTCGGGTAATCACTCATGCTGCTATAACATCGGATAACGGCCCACGAGGCATCCTGAATGACAAAACAACCCGAAATAAAGCAAGAACCCCACAACACGAAGGTGTTATCCATTCCGTCTCAATCAGGCTTCGCAGGTGGAATCAGTCTTAACTGAAAAGGGCCTCTCCTAGGAGAACGCGGCAAGCGATACTTGACTTTGCGGCGGCCTTTCGGAGCTCTTTATTGTACCCAATCACAGCGTACCCCAAGTGTGAAAGGCGAGCTTTTAGAAAGACGCAACAGAACGTTGAAATGAGAAGAGGGAAACAGGCGGAGAGATGTTTTACTGAAAGGAATATTGTGGGGCGCTTAGCTTAAAATTGGACACTTGCCTTTGACGGGTCTGCCTTTTAAAATAGGAAATTGATTTTCAGTTAACCAGCTGAAAGAAAAACACGCAGCTACACGACGGCTCTTATTCTGCAGGCAGTCCCTACCCCTCCCTTGCTTTCCTCCCGCAGGCGTTTTAAATACTTCGCAAATAGAAAGCGCGCAGGGCTCGGGCACGCTGCGTTCTGAGTGGGTGAGTCTAAATTTATGTTTCTCTCTCTCCTGTTTTCCCCAGGACTGAAAAGAGCGCACTTTCATAGATGCAAGATGCGGCTCAGAGGAAGCTGTGTGCAAGCCCGGGCAGCTCTTTGTAATTGACAATGCATAATAAGTGAATTGCATTCTGGTATATAGAACGTGACATGTGTGAATTAATTACTGATACTAGCTTGATTTACATTAAATTGTCAGTGATTTTTCATTTTAAATTATCTACGAAAAAATTATTTTGGTTTATGATCCATTTCAAATGAGGAGCTTTAAGCAGGCAAGATGGTGTTGAGGAGTCAAAATACCCTGGAGATTTTTAGTTATTTTTCTCTTTTTTTTCCTACTGTCAGCTCTGTAAACACAGGGTTAATGTCTTTTTTGCTAATCTAATTTCCCTTATACATGGTGCAGTGCCTACCACACATTAACTCCCCAAAATATTATGAGCTAGTGGTTGAATGAATAGCCTAGTCATAGTATATTTTAACAAGATTTTTTCTTAAAAGTCTGTTAAAATACAAAACAACAATATACAACTTTGATAGCACACACCTGTAATCTTAGCTAATAGGGAGATTAAGGCGAGAGGGTTGGAAGTTCAAAGCCAACTGATCAATTTAGTTAGGATTTATTTCAAAATAAAATTAAAGCAATGTGGCTGAGTGGTAGAGCACTTGTATAACAAGCAAGAGCCTGGATTTAATCCCCAGTGCTGTGAAATTGTAAACTTATTGATTCTATGTGCTCAGAAGCACTCTGTGTTAATCCACTTTCTATTATTATAAATAAAATACTTGCTAAATCAAAGTACAAATAAAAGATACATTTTGACTCCAGTTTGGAGAGTTTTGTACCGTTAGGGTTTTTAGATTAAAATGTCCCCAAAATATGTGTGTCTGGAAGGTGATTAAATCATGGAGTGATTTATTGATGAGCTCAGTGACTCAATGGGCTGGATGGAAGAGATTTACCGCTACCAGAGGGCATGACCTGAAAGGGTGTGCTCTTACGCCCAGCTCTTTATTTCTGTTTCCTGGTCGTTATGGGTTGAGCACTCCCGCCATGCCGCTCTGTCATTCCAAGAGGGGGGCTGGAGCAATGGCACACCAGTTAGAGAGGTTAAAGCATTTGCCTACCAAGCACAAGGCCCTGGGTTCAGTTCTCCAGCACCACATTATCTGGGAGTGGTGGCACATGCCTAGAATCCCAGCACTTGGGAGGCTGAGGAAGAAGAATTGTCCAAGGCCAGCCTGGGCTAGTGAGTTCAGGATCAGCCTGGGCTACAGAGCAAAACCTTGTCTCAGAAAAAAAAAAGAAAAAGAAAAGAGAAATGCCAAGAGGTACTTTAGAGAGCACTCTAGGATCAAGGCACAGATGTCTTTAACCATACAGTGTACTCTGAACCCAGTTTCCTCTTAAACGGGATCAGTTCACTCGCTTCCAATTCCTGTTCATGTCATGGTGTGAGAATCTCAAAATTGTCAGGTTTGGATCTTACCTTTCAATTTAAAAAAATCTATCTATCTATACAAACACATATATATATTTTCATGTTACATGCTGGGAGATTTCTACCTTTAGAAGCTAAGAGTGTCACACTTATAAGCATCTAAACTTTCTAGAAAATCCAAAAACTGTTCAAGTAGACTTTTAGGATTAAGAATGACTGTCGTAGTTACTTTTTCGTTGCTGTGACTCAATACCCAACACCCACAAACTTAGGAAAGGTTTGTTTTAACTCACAGTCTCGCAGGTCACAGTCCATTCAGGGGTGGCCGGCAGCAATCGAAGTACATGGCAGAGAGAGAGAGAGGTGGAGGCAGCGTCCCGGACAAACAGGAAGACAAACTGAGGCTATTCCAGACTAGTCTCCTGTCCTCCAGGAAGGCAGGTGCAGCTTATGTATCCTTTCAGGTCTCTGCCCAGTAACCACTCCCTCCTGCATCCAGGTGTGGCCACTACACACCATTAATCCTAACTTAACTGCAATCCACCCCTCCACACCAGACCCCAATCCACCCACATCAGATGGTTCCATTAAAATACATGAGAGTTTTGGGGGACACTCCGGATCCTAACCACAACAATGACCAAAGCCTTCTGTACTTCCACTTTTTGCTTCTTTAATAGGTGCTTGCTACGGCTACAAGGAAGTAAAGCTCTTTGTGTTGACTTTTGTTCAAAGAATACCAATCATATTTGATAATATAACCCTAATATTATCCCCATTAGTACTGTATAAAACTATTCAGTTGGCTTCTTAGTCATTGTGTCGCGTCAACTATTTCTGGATGATGAATTCTGCGGAGCAACCAATAAATTCTGTGCTCCTTTGTTGATTAGGAGTTTCTTGGGTCGGGAGTAACGTTGTAAAGGGTACGCTAATTGTGATTAAAATGTTCTGTGTGTCTGCAACCCTGAGGAAGTATTGCAAACAGAGAAAGAAAATGAAATCCAGAACATGTGACTAATAAAAAAGTGAATTGTTAACACCTTGATTATAAAATAACCCATCCATTAGTCTGCTCAGTATGCTGTAGATCCCCCAGGGAAAATGAGTGTGGATGTCTGATGAGATGACCGCTGATGAGGACTGAATAGCTCTTCACTAAAGCTGAAGTCAAATTTGTTTTTTCAGAGAGAAGTCATTTTTTTCTTTTTGCAATATTTTCACCTATTTACATAGTGAATATTTTTCTAGTCTTAATTCTATGAAAATAATACTGAACATATTGTTAATGAACATTTAGGTTGTTTCATGCTCAAATCTAAAATGCCATGCTTCCTTTGTGTTCAAGGGATGATATCTGAGTGGCAAGTTTGAAGACTAATCAAATGAATTTTGTTACTAAACTAAATATAAAGCAATTCATCTTTTTATGGTCTGGTATTCTCTAGGAAGAATAGTGTTGGTGGTCTTAGTTATTAATTGTTCTGTATCTCTACTTATAACAATTTTATTCACTTATGCCAGATTAGACTTGCAATTTTTATTCTTTTTTCCCCTTTTCATTAGAAACACCATGACTAAGGTTTAACTGAAGTAGCTTCAGGCTGCACGAGGCAAAGTTGAATTGACTTTGCACAGCTTGGCTTCTACAAGTCTTTGGATAATTAGCAATGAACAGCTAGTTCCTGGGGCTTGTGGGCCATCGGGCTATTTTTAAAGGTACTCATGTGTCAAAGAAAACACCATGGGGCAGAGTCCATGCATTGGTTGCTACCATTTTGTTTCCCCAGGCTTTTAAAATACACTCAAAATCCATATTCTATAGAAATACTTCCCAAGGAAACTTTTTCTACATACAGTATTCTTTGTACCCCACATGTAACTAATCTAGGATCACTGGGTGTATTTTTCCTTGATTCTTTTTGCTGCTGTTATATTATTTTGATGATTTCATTATTCTTTCTTATTTTGGATGCTTTACCTACTACCCTATTATTAGATCTCAAACAGGATTTTTGCCAAATAATTGAGACATTGGTGCAAAGATTATTATATTTATTGTATACATCTACTTTCACTTTATATCAGATGGTAAAATATTAGACAGAAGAAATACTCTAATGACAGCTATGCATTTTGTACATGAGGAGTGTAATTTTTGAAGAAGAGCTGTCCAGGAATTTATCTCAACAGATATGTAGCTACCTGTTCATGTAATTATGGATTTTATTGTTGTCACTTGTGTTGACTCCTATTCTTTTTCTTATTCTGTATCTCTTTCTTCGGTGCCCTTTTCCTAATAGACATGTATCTAACATCCATCAAATATATACCAGCATTTTTAATAAGTTATACTGAACTTGTATCAAAGGGAAAGCAGAGATGACCAAATGTCACAAATTTTTATCTCACAGCAAATGATGGCCATCGCACCAAACTCTTCTCTTTCTTTCTCCTATCACCAACACTTAGTTTAGGAAAACCCAAGAGTTAGACAAATGGTTTTTCTGATAACAGAGAATAGAAGTCTGCCATATGCATTTTCATTTTAATTTACTTAAGGATTTTGTCACACATAGCTGTGTTTTATTTTGTCACCTGTTTTATCAAGTCACCTTTAACCCATATGAATACATGAAGCTTCGTTTATGCAACTTTGGAATGCCTCCTCTCCCCTGTGTCTAATGACTAAACTACTACAAGATAGCTTACATTACCAATAAGGGAAGAAGCCGCTTCAGTTTAGTGTTCCTGGACTAAGAGCTCGTTCATGGAAGATGTCATGTTTTATTTGTCTGTGTATCTCCAGAACCTGTCATGTACTTAGTGTGTATGAGATGCTTAACACATGTTTTTTTTTTCTTTTTGTTCCTCGTAATTGGTGATTGGACCCAAGGCCTTCACACTGAGCTCTGTTCTTACTCCATTTTGGATTTTTTAAAATTTTGAGACAGGTTCTTACTAAGTCACAAGGCTGCCTAGTCTGGGTTCAAACTCATGACCCTCCTAACTCAGCCCCTGCCGAGTATTTCAGTTGCCTCTGGGCTTGGTTAACTCTCTTTCTTTGGATGAAAGGAGGAAAATAAAACAAGTGGGAAGTTAACTGAAAATACATATAAATAAACACATGTATCTATATATCTATATATAGATATAGATATATAGGCTAGCACTTTTGAGCATTGTCAAGGATGATTGTAAAATAATGAATAAATAAATGAGTAAATCAATGACACTGATAATTATAAAAATCTGAGTCATGCAGACTTGAGTCTTGGATTCCCTCTGCTATCTGCCCTGAATAAAAACAACTGGCAGGCTGTGGTTCCTGGGTCATGTGATTACAATTTTCGCCTTGTTCTAGTGGGAGTACAAATGAATAAGTCAGGGGTTTTCTGCCTTAAAAAATAAAATAAGTGGACTAGTCATAAGCTAAATAGGAAAAGACATGGCCATGCATAAATTGCAATTGAGAGCCAGGCAAAGAGCCATCTCTCTGCTGCATGAAGAGGTGGACTTGGGCTTCCAGAGTGAGTTACAAGAAGGAGAGGCAGTGCTTATATTCAGCATGATCATAATATTGAGTTAGTGGATTTTCTGCTGTCATTTAGAAGTTTTGTTCTAAATCACAGAGACACCTTCGGTATATGAGCGACTTTCTAATGTGCCGGCTACACTGAAGAGTGACAGGACTCACAATGCTAATGCTTTGCTCTGTATCTGTGACAATATTTGCATCATATGAAGTGTCTAAGAACTTCTGCTATCTTGTTAATCCTGATTAGGTGACCCAAATAATGGTAGTGCTGTTGGGTGTTTCCTCACACCAGATGGCATGCTCATTATCACCCTAAGATTTGGAAAATCTACAACTTCCGTTCAGACTTTTGGTCTGCCTATATATGGTACACATTTCCACGTGTAGAAAATTTTATGCCAGGAGGCACTACTATAAAATGACTGTGGCAATGATTTTAGTACCTACAACATATTTTCAGTTTTTTCCTTCTGTTTATAGGGCATCGTAATCTCCAACGAGCAGCCCTGGCCTCCCGCATTATTTATTGTTTCAATATAGGGGACAATTACATATAATTAGCTGGATGATATCCCTCGTCCGCCCGTGGATTTTGCTACGAGTGCATTTGCTCCTTCAGGGAGCTGCTCGCTATTTCTTGCACCACTGCTCTGATGCTGTTTAGAGAGACTTACCTTTTTTTTCCTCCTTATTTATTGCTTCATTGGTCCGAAGCAGGAAGAAAGCATATGAAAATCGGTATGCAGCAGCCTGTGAATAACTATCACAGGAGGCAGAGAACTAGTTGCATACCAAATAGAAAACACCCAAATGGGCACAAGGCAAGTTTTCAATAATATATGTGTATGTGGTTGGAAAAATCCAAGGGAATTTGCCAGGGCCTTGTGATATTCTGTGGAAATCATCACTTGATATAATTTGTGGTATTAAGATCTTATTTCTCCATCATGATATGTTCCATCTAATTTGACTTTTCCAGATACTGAAGGTCATGACCTTGTTATGAAAGGTTAAGATAATTAAGATTTCCAAAAAAGATGTTATAAATTATATTAGTCTGCTGTTTCAAAAATGGAATTCAGAGAACATAATAGAACATAATTTGTAGTTTTCTAAAACATGAAGTAGCCTCTTGGTCCCTGGGGACCTTGAAGAGGTTGGGATATAAAACCTAGTGCTCCTGGATTCCAGTTTGTGCTTAAGGCTCTGTATTTAAGGAAAGACTTTTGAAATTTTAGGTGGGTGATACCTGAGATATTTGCTTTTTAGGCCAGTAGCCTGCTTCAAGCCTTAGCTCTCCATCTGGTCCTTCTGACCATGCGGCACACATTTTCTTTTAAGTTGGGGTCTCCTAAGTGCGTGTCTTGGTGCATCCCACATTTCTACCTCTTTGCCTTACCTTATGAATAATCCGTTGTTATTCACACATAAGTAGACTATGTTCACAGCTACCCTTGTTCTTCTCGACTGACTTCTTGACCACAACACAAGTATCTCTCCTTGACTTCTCTACCAACCGGGCCATGAGAATATTTAAAAGAATATTCCAAGTGCTTATAAACAGCTATGATGTTTTTCTCGTTTTGCTTGTTACATCAGCAGCCAGATATTTTTTTTCCCTGAGAACTTTATTTTTAAAAATATCTCAGCCTGGTTTCTTTCATCCAATGTTTCCATTCTCCTGACCCAAGACATACCAACTCAATACAGATTCTAATCTATGATTTTACACAGCAACCCAATTAACCTCATGTCTATGCATAAATAGATGGGGGCTACAATGGGTGTTTTGTCTATTTGACAGTACTTGATAAATAAAATAAATACTCTAAATACATGGAAATAGGCTTTTACTTATTAGTATGTATTTGTGATACACAGCACTTGAGTTAAACTTGAGAAACTGGTGCACACGCATACTACATCAACCTCACATTCACGCCCCTCTCCCTTTCCCACCCTCCTATGCCCACCCTCATCCCCTCTTCCTTTGTGCAAATCTAGGTATCTCCCTGCTTCCTTCCGTTGCTCCCTTTAGGCTCTATTACATATTTTTAAAGTATCATAAAATATTTTTTTCCTAAATAAGTTGAGAGTACTACATTCTCTTTTCCATCTATAGCTATTACGCTGTATGGAATGATTCAAAAGAGACATAAAAATTATATAAGCAAATACTTCAATTTTACTCAAAGAAAAATGATCCCAGAAAAAAAAGTAATTGGTCCAAGGCACAACTAGCAATTGGGATCGGAACCTGCAGTTCTTAATTTAGGCTTTCATTTCCCCCCCAATTCCCCAAATTTTTGAAAATTTTTGCCTTCTTTAATTTTGGGATAGAAAGTACCTCTGGGTTTCTGATTTTGTACCTGTTTTTCCATTTAGGGCCTACTATTTTTAGCCATTAAAATGCAGAGTTGTGATATAGTATAATAATTCAGATTATTATTGTATAGTCCCTTCTCTGAAACTCACCCCAAGAAGAATTTTAGGTTAAGACATCCCAAATTTGATTTCACATGCTGGTATTTATTTCTGAATTAACTTCTAGTACTTTTTTACTCAAATACCTCCTTGATTGATTGATTGATTGATTGATTGGATTGTTTGATTTTTGTAATCTAGGCTGGTCCTGACCGTGCAATGTAACACAGGCTGGCCTAGAACTCGTGGCAATCCTCTTGCTTCATCCTCCCTGGTGCTGAGATTACAGGTGTGAGCCAGCATGCTCAGTTTATGTGGTGCTGGGGAATTGAACTCAGTGCATTGTGCTTGCAAGACAAGCACTCTAATCTCTGTGCTGTTCCTCTAGCCCGTCCCTGATTTAGACACAGTTACATAGAAGACAACTCATCTTTGAGGATAGATATCATGAATTTCCCAATACATGTCAGTTGAATTTATGTTTTCCAAACAGCAACAATGGAGACACCATGAACTTCTTTGTACAGAAGATTCTATAGGATATAAGTATAGTAATAAATGAATTAGTTGTATGAATCAGGTGCAATTCCACCATATATATAGCTTATTCATATCATTGCTGATTTATATTTCTTTGATATTGTATTAAATAGTCTACATTCCACTAAGATTTCCGCAGGTATTAGAAGAGTTTCTAAAATGTCCAGTTAACTATCCTTTCCAAAGCTATAAATAAATGTTTTCTGCTGTATAGTTTTCATATATTTTCCTAACTTAGACAAGGAACCATGAGGTATTCAACATGCTTGATGACTCTCTTAAGAGGACTACAGTGTAAAAGAGAACTAGTTCAAATCTCAGGTTTTTCTAGTTACATAACCAAAAATGTATGTCGTGTCTCTAATTTTCTTTCTTATTTATCTATAAAATGTAGACAATCATCATATTTCACTTGTGAGAATTAACTGAAGACATGCACACGAAGCCCTGAGCACCATCCTCATTAGCAGAATAGGAGACAGCTAGCAACTTTTTATTTGCCTTAATATCATACTTCTCTAAGTAACATACAGCAGGTAATGAACAGTAAAGTATTGACTCATTTTGATGCCATAAAACCTGAGCGTGCAAAGCACTGTGGGGAAGAAAATGTAAACAAAATGAACGTCATATGGATCTTATCTTTATGGAAGTGAAAACCAAAACTATTTCCATATTTTCCTAATGCTTTCTTTTTTGAATGGGCCCCAGAAGCACTGGGTGTTTATTATTTTGATTTCAGCTTCTCACTAGAACAATATTATCATTCAACATTAATTTATTACCTCTCCTTCCCATTACCCTTCCAATTCATGACCATTTGGCACCATCACAAAAATCATTTCGCACAGGTGTTGTTTGGTTTTACTATATTTTACGATCACAGATCACAGCCTGTACATTTTCTTTTGGTCAGAAGTCTTTCTTTTTTTTTTTAAAATTCTGTCACTGGGCAAATGGAAAAGGCACAGATGTCACAAGACAGGCCTTCACTCTCAAAGACAACACAACTCCAATTTCCCTGACTCTGTGTGGTAAAGGAAGCTAGTTCTTCAGTACGGGCATTAAGCACAGCCTTTTACCCAAAGCCAAGGCAAAGTAAACTCTTCAATAATGTATACTTTATGCCCCTGAATATCGGTATGAAAAGAGAAAGAAGTTAAACACTTTGTTCAATCATTTACTAAAATGAAAGTAGCAGCACCCTGGGGCTACAGGAACGTGGGGCGCCATTGCTAGGCTCCATTTATTTTTAGCTGTTGTGAATTGCACATGAAAAAGGCCCTAGTGTGCAGCCCGGCCCTGCTGACATTTCCCCTAGGCAATTTACCTTTTGCTCTCCACCTTCTGGAAAACTCTCCGGTTGTTTTGTGAGGTAAACAATAGGTGCTTTGCTTCAGTGAATTTTTGCTGGAGCTTAATGACCTGCTCCAACTGGATGCAACCTCATTCCACTCTTGCAAAAAACCAGAAAATGTTATTACTAATACCCCGTGGTTAGCAAATGCTTTTCAATGCCTGGTTTATTTTTGCTTTAAGGTAATTTGGTGCATTCACTTCTCAAACTTTTGCCCCTCAATGGATCTCCAGCAACCATGTTGGTAGAAGGCTTTGGCAGAAATCAGGGTGGCATAGCAGAAAAGTCAAAACTCAGAGAAGTACAATCTGCATTTAGATTGCAGCTCTAGCATCTGGCACACTTATTCCTAGTATGTAGTTAGACCTACTGATGTCATACTCAGAATCTCTAATTGGAAATAAGGAAGATCATTGTGTTATTCATACTGAAATACAGGCATTAAACATGATAACCTGAAGGGTAGTCATAGTATTGATGAGATCATACAAACAAATATATATTACCTGAAAATGATTAATAATAAATATTACTATATTCCTCATAATAAGACAGTGCTCTGGTTTGGGAATTATTCCAGAATAAAGGCTGGCATGCTCAGCCATTTTCTTTTATAAAGTCTTTTCTTCCTGAAATTGAAGGAGGAAAAAAAAAGTTGGAATTTTAGCTGGTGATCATGTGTGTATCTGCCTAGAATGCTTTTAATATAGTGAATTAACCGTTACATACATCTAGAAAACCAAACGATTTGTGCAGGTACAGTTCATGGTATCATCAAGAAACCTAACTGTATAACCTTGTCGTAGACTGGAGATCACTAGCCATTCCGTCTTCCATAAAGGTTGCAACGGGTCTTGTTTCTAGCTCTCTCTCTCTCAATTTTTTGACTGATTTTGAATTGTACCCGAACTGGAATTATATGTAGCAAACACTGGAGTGTCTCTGGCTAGTTTCACTCGAGTTGTAAGGTCCCTCTGTGATACTGTGTGAGACAGACAGTAGCTTAATTTTATTACTGTGTAGTATTCCTTTTAATCATTTATTCCATCTAATGTCAATGGACATTTGCATTCTTACCACATCTTAACTATTTTATATAATGTCATAGGAACATTCTTATATCTGTTTTCTGGTAATCATATACTCATGTTTCAGTAGAGTATCTGTCTGATAAGGAATAAACTAAGACATATATCCAACCTCGGTGGGTGCTGACAAACTTTTCCAAAGTGTTAGTACCATTATACTGTTTCATTAGCAATGTATTAAAATTTCTTCTGTTTTATACTTGTGTTCACACTTAGTATTTACTACGTGTTTTTAACACTTCCAATGGATGTGTATGAATATGTTACTGATGGTTTCCTCATACCCAAGTTAAAAAATCTTTTAATGTATATCTGTTGTTGTTATTGCTTGTTTTTTGTTTTGCTTTTGAGACAGGGCCTTGCTCTGTAGTCCAAACTAGTCTTGAACTCGTAAGAAAGCCCAGGCTATCCTTGAACTCTCCAGAGTCCTCCTGCCTCATCCTTCCAGCTGCTGGGATTAGAAGCTTGTGCCACCATGCCCAGCTTAGGTGGTGCTGGGGAACTAAACTCGGGGCCTCGTGCCTGTGAGGCAATTGCTTTAACTGCTGAACTATGCCCCCAGCTCTTGATATATTTCTGGAAAAGTTGGGTATCTTGGTTTTTTTTGAATTTTCTGCTTGTATACTTGGCCCATTTTTAATTTCATTATTCAGTTTTTGTTTCTTATATGTTTTTGGTACAAGCCCTGTTCTGATTTATGAATTATACATATTCTACATCTCTGTGGCTTGCCTGCTTACATCCTTGTATCTCTCGTTTTCTCTCTCTACTCTTTTACTTTTTTCCCATGATAATTGTACAAAAGTTACAGTAAGCTGCAAAAGCAATTCCCCTTTACCTTAAATACATCATTGTAGGTTTGTTTGTTTAGCTGGTTGGTTGTTTTTGGTAACAACAAGGAAAGCCAGTCTTAAGAAATTTTCATTGAAGTGATCCTATTATCCAATATAATATCAGTGCTAGTAAGTGTCTCATAAAATATTTCCTAGTCCAGTATTCAACCCATGAAGGCACATTGCATTCAATTTTCAGGCCTCTCAAATCATTTTTAATCTGAAATGATTACTAGATGTTTTTTGTCTGTCTTGATTTTAGATTTTCTGAAAAGAATTGAACAGTATCAACAAATAAGAAAGGGTTGAATTTTTTTTTTTTTTTTACTTAAAAACAGAGTAACTTGCCGAAGTTTCAATGGATGTAAAATAATATAACCACGTATACTTGAGCACAGGTTAGTTACTTAATATTGAAAAATAGGTATTATATGCTATTGTAGGTATGTGGAAAAAATCCTTTTCCTCTAGAGGTATACATTGAACTATTTACAGGCAAATATATATGGTGTATGGAATTTGAATCTCAATAATCTGGTTGCAGGGAACAGGTGAGGGGTAAAATGAGCAGGAGTGACCATATACACAGGAGTAAATAAGCAAATATGAGCACATGTAAAATTATGATATCTGTATCTGTTTATTTTTATATATACTTGAATGCATATATTACATAAAATTAAACATCTATGTATGTGACTTTTCAGAATAGTAGAGAAAGCCAATGTTCTCTGCAAGAAAAACCTTGGGATAGGACATATTAAATTTGAATAGCAAACCTTGTAAAGATAACTCATTAAAACACTGTGGAATTGACAGAAGGGTATATATCTATATCAATGCATTTTATATAAATCTTATGTATAGATATATAGATAATTGACATTCGCAAAAATTCCACTGAAGAATAGCAGGATAAGGTCTGTTTTCTCAATAAATGTTACACAGTACAAGTTAACTGGATATACATTTGGAAAAAAATTAGAATTTACTCTTTTCCTTGCAACAAAAATCAATTCCTTTAAAGTATAAATCAAAATGTTAAGTGGTAAAAAATATAAACTCTAACAGGTAATGTCTTCACAATCTTGAAATGGTAGGTAACAAGTTTTTAATAATTAGAGTTATTGGTATACATGAAAAGATGTATATATTAGATTTTGTTGAAATTAAGAACAGATTGGGATTGAACAAATGAGACTCCTGGGTCAGAGACACAGGGCTATAGCCTTACAGCAGGTTAAGAGCAACAAAAACCTAATGTCTGCTTCCTTTGTCCTCAAGACTCATGGGGTGATTCAAAGGGTCCCTGGTGAATGCAGATCGGATGTAGGTTCGTGTAACAACCAAAAAATGCTAAGCTTAGTTGCTCAAATCTTTGTAAATAAATTGTAAATGAACCTCCATTTGTACTGGGAGAAATAGCGTTCTTTCTGACTGAACAGTAAACTAATCTGCCCCCTCAATTTCAAGTGAGATGCCGCTTCTGTCTTTAGTCTGTACTGCTACACGAGCATATTTGAAAAGAGAGTTCACAGCAAAAGAGCAGTTTGCACTTAAGCAATGTGCAGAAATGAAAGAGACAGGTAGAGATTTGTCTCTCAAAATATTTCTTCCTGTGTTGTTTCAGAATCTATCAAACTTTCTCATGAAGGGAAAGCCTGCCAGCCTCGCTAATTAATCCAGCCAATAAAGGCAGGGAGACAAATCTATTATGTTGGCTCATACAGTGTTTAATGAAGTCTCCTATCAACAAGGTTGCAAGGAACAGTGTGAATCCAATCTAAAGCATTGACCTCAGCTGAGCCACCCAGGGCCGTGGGCTGACCCAACCAGCTGAGTTAATCTCATAAACTATCAGAGTCTACCTTGCAAAGTCAAATGGCATTTACCTTAACTTTTGGTATTGGCCTTTCTGATTGCTGCAAGACATTAATCACAGTATATTAGGATGTATTAGTGACTGCATAGGTTACACATTGGCTTAATGAGGGAAAGTCCGTCTTTCATCTCTCAAGGAAAGGAGTTCTAGTCAGAGAGTCACAGCGGACTTGAGTGTCATTGGTGCCGAGGTGGTTTTATTTACGACCTCACATAACTTCAACAACGAATTTGCTACCATTTTTCTAATTTCATGACCCTCACTGTAGAAAAATTGCCCGAAATATGCTTATAATTAGAGTCTATTTAAATTTAAATATAAAACATGAAAAATGTAAACTAGTTCTTCATTTTTCCACCAGTGCTCGTGCACGGACACGATTTTGGTTTTGCCCAACATGAAAGGCACTCATCTGAGCAAATACATTCCTACCAATATCATTTCTTGTGTGTAACTAACCTGGAAAGGTTGAGCTTCTCTTTCAATTTTTGAACCTCTTTTCCCATTGTTAGTTTGATGATCAGGGCAGTTCTAACAGTGTTGGCTAAATGCAAACATAAAAAATACCAAACAGGCACACTCAGCTTCCTACCATTTTCTTTTGGAAGGTGAGAGACATTATCTTTGGCATTGTCCAGGAGGAGCTTTGGAAATCTCTATAATAGAGGGAGTGTAAAGAGAGTTAATTACTAAGAACGAGAAAAGGCCAGTATCAGAGGCAATAAGAGATGTGCTTGAAAGCCATAGGTACACAAAGAAGAAGCCTGAAAGTGTTAAGGACAGCACCAAACAGCGGACTTAGCATTTCCTAGGTGCCTTCACCTCGCTTCCTTTCTTGCTCTTCATCTCTTCTTTCTGCTTCCGTTTCCTTCCCCTTCCATTTTCTTCTTTTTCTTCTCCCAGCTCCCTAATATTAAAAAATGGTAGCAACTGTAGCTTTTGAAGAAGTGAATTATACTTAAAATGTTTTTTAAATGCTTAAATATTTTTGAAATGTTTAAATGTGTTCAAATGTAAAATATGGGCAAAACATTTTAAAAATCATTACGGATAATGCAAAAAGTCACCAAATTTAACAGGCTCCCGTAAATAAAGAATGTTTGCAATTTAAGTGAAATACACGAAGATATCCATTCTTATAAATACTTTAACAGAAAGCAAGCTCAATTCAAGTTTACCCTCTTATCCTTACTTTTTTAATAACCGACATCATATGGTTTTCTATTAACAAATCAGTTCTTCCTCTTACGAATAAAGTTAAAAACATGGAACTAGCTTTGTAAATACAACATATCTTAATATATTTTTCAAGCTAATGAATGGTAGGTATTTTACGTCAAGGCAAATGAACTTTGTCACCTTTCAGATCTCCTGCAACTGAAGTGTGTTGTGTGTTGATAGTGTCTTTTTTTCAACTTCTGTTACAGAAGCAACTTTGCTTTACAACATCATTTACTTCATTTCTTTTCTTACTAATCAAACAAAAAATTGATGTTCATTCGCATATTTTGCTTTGAGATTCAGTTCCATCAAAACATAATAGCTTCAGCCTTCAGTGCAGCGATAAGCTTCTTCTGCGGCCCCACAGGCAGAGGAGAAGGACCCAGTGCTTCTATCCGCCCTTTCCAATCTGTCATTTGATAGCCAGGTATAACACAGGAAGCATTGAGCGAGGAAGAAAACTTGTACATGTAGTAAATTATGCTTTATAGCAAGTGTTTTCATCACACACGACAGAAACTTGTGAGACAATACATAAAATTAACTCGTGAGTTGAAACATTATTAGAATTAACCCGTTTTGATAACCTCCCATTTTTCTTAATTATTTGAAAACGTAACTGTGACATTTGCATTTTTAAATATTTTTTGGAAGCAATGCAGGTGAATCTGGACAATTAAATAACTATCATGTACTTCGTTAATGCACATTAATTGTTTAATAGTTTTAAATTGGGAAATAAATCCAAATCTTAAAAAACTCATGTCATAATTATAATTTGATATATGGTTTAAAATCAAATTTTAAATGACTCAGCTTTAATTGAAACATTACCTCTCTCGATTTTATATGTTAATTCAAAACTACTTCTGATCTCCATAAATGCTAAACTTTCCCCATTTCTTGGCACTGCCTTATTAACCTCATCTCAATTCTATTCATTGTTGTTTGTCTCAGGTGACCAAAAGTCAGCACTACAGTTTCAGAAAAATAAATTCAGTGTTTATTTCTTAGAAGTAACTAAAACATAAATCAGATGACACACTATGTACTAATTTTTTAAAAGAAAGTAAATGACTTTCTTTAAAAAAATCTATAAGGAGTAGAAACAGATGAGTTCTGCCAAACTTTCAGGAAAAGAGGGCTCTGAATTCTTTTGCCCTTCTTTTTCTAAAAATAGCTATGTGTGTGTGTGTGTGTGTGTGTGTGTGTGTGTGTGTGTAGAGACAGAGAGAGGCACACCATATATTCTAATAGAAAAAGTAAACCACACATACTTAGAGCTGCAGTCTTGCATGTTTGTGATTACATCACAAAACCATGGCAGCACTCAATGTCATCTTCAGGACTCCAGTGTGCCATGTACCCTTCAAATTTAGCTCTCCCTCTTCCCACTTTTAGGCCAAACACACAGATCTTCTGCTTATCACTAAAGATTAGTTTACATTTTATAGAATCATATACTGATAACGATAACATCAAGGAAACAGCTTACTTCATAATGAGACTATTGATGAACTGAAGGGATTCCTGGGAAGCTGTGGGATATTTTGCATAGTCAGACTGTAAGGGGCCATCTCAGCCATTTTTCACAGCAGCATCTATTGTCTTGCTCTATATCTAACTTACATCCTACGATAAATCCTTTGATACATACTATTCCTACTAAGTAAGCCTTTTAAGATGTAACAACAACAACAACAACAAAACCCTGAACGTCCCTCCAACCTGAGAGCTAGGAATGCCACTAGATACCATCTGAGACCTAGAGAAGGGACTTCCCGCTTCAGTGACCCACCTGCCTGATGCTGCCACCAATCCTTTCAGATTGCTTTGACTTATGATTTTCTTCTGTTCTAAAACTATAACTACTGTATATAACTGCTGCTCATTGGAACATGCTACTTGACAATACAAATGTATCTGTGTAAAGTTCTTCCTTGTTTGGTTTCTGTCACTCAGCACATTTATTTAGAAGTCATCCACATTGTGTGCTATCAATAGTTCATGCTTTTTTTTTAAATGATGAATATCATTCATGAAATGGTTAGACCACAATATAATCACTCACTGTGTTGATGGCTATCTGGGATGTTTCCAGGCTTGACTGTTGTAAATAGAGCTGTTAGAAAAAATATAATCTTTATGGACTTTTAAAAAATTTCTCTCCCATAACTGCCTACAGTTAAATGGGTGACTAATACATATGCTCGACTTTGAAGGAACCGCTGTTTTCCAAAAACCTAAGGCAATTTCACATCCCACCAGCAAGGAATGAGACATGAGTTTCTCCCCCAATTTGTCAGCTCTCCAATGGGTTACCATTTTTCAGGATAACTATTCTAATAGATCTATAGTGATAACTCAGTGTGGCTTCAATTTAAATTTGCATGGTGTTGAGGCTCTTTTCACGTCCTCATTTGCCACTTACAAATCTTCCTTAGAGAATAGGCCCTTCAATTCTTTCACCCATCTTTAGGCTGATATTCTCTCTGTTGAGTTTTAAGAGTTTTAAAAATATATTCATGACACGAATATGTTAGTGGGCGTGGGGCCAGGTCCTGTTTCTGTGGCCAGATGTTGGCCTGGCCACTTCACCTGTTATAATCGAGCGACACAATTATCACACAGGAGAAACACCACTTTCTGAAGAAATTTAGGAGTCCTTTATTAGAGAGAGACTGAGAAAAAGGCACATGCCCCAAAGAATTCTCAGTGTCAAAGCAAGGATCTGGTAGGGGTTATCAAGGCAAAAGCCACAAGAATGGGAAGGATTACAAGAACAAAAGGGAAGGGGGAGGGAAGGAAAATTAAAAGATTTACAGAATAAACTAACAATGACAAACATCTAGCAATGTTTTAAATTTCAGTCAATACCATGTCCCTGTAGGGTATAAGCAGAGTCACCAGGTCAGGGAGGCAGCTAGGCAGCAGGGATGGCGGGGCAAAGGAAAAACGAGGAACAATCAAAAATGGCGGAGCTCTTATCCCTTCAAACAGACAATGTGATTTTGGATAGTGTTTGTTTGTTTATTTATACAAAGCTCAGAGGGTTCATTTTAGTTTCTTCTTTTGGCCTGAAATACTAGTTGTATTTCTGAACTGATCTGAAGTTCCTAACTTAAATTAGGATTTCAACAAATCTTGACACTTAACATAATATGGAAAAGGGTTACCATGTAATCTTGATGTTTTGCTTTGCAGCTCAGAGATCTTTCTGCTTCTCTCTATTGCTTTTCAGTATATGTGTTGATAAAAGGGAGAAAGAGAGGCGGAGAGACGACACGTTTTAACTTGGTTGCTCCTAGTAAGGACATAAACTTCAAAGAAGAAGATAGACACTAAAGGGCAAGACTGAAGCTCCTAGGGAAAGAGGCACGGCAGGCCGCAGCATCTGGATCTCAGCCTGAAACTGGAACTGAAGAGTCATGTCAGGCTCCTGAAACCTCAATACAATCAACATGAAATGATCTCCTAACAGGTTCTTCAGGCATTAGGGTCCATGTCAGGCAAAATAACTACACCTGAGCTGTACCGCTCCCTCGAAGCCACTCTTATTACTGCGTTCTTTTCTTCTCCATCAAACTACAGATTAAGGTTTTAGCTCAAGTCTTCTTTCTTTTTTGCAAGAAAGTTTTCATGGAGGCATCACTGACCCAGTTTAACAGATTTGGATGGCACAGTAGCTCACTCCTTTTCAAGTCTGAGCGTATATAAGGCTCAGCTGGATGTCTTTTGAGATGCAAATTCTGGCTCATCTGCTTCGGTGTGACGTCTCAGGCTCCACATTTCTTACCAGCTGGCCAAGGGTCCAGGGTCCACAGATGGCACTGTGGGTCATGAGGTCTCGATTGGTTTCCCAACCTGGATGATCCCCACAGTCACCTGGGAATTTCTGGGAAATACATAGACTTCTTGGTAACATGCCCAGATCTGAACAGTGGAATCTAGAAAGTTCTAGCTTCAGAAAACTATCCCAGCCAGGTCACAGCTATAATCTCAGCACTCCGAGAGGCTGAAGCAAGAGGATCGTGAGTTTGACCCCAGCTTGGGCAGCACAGCAATGTTGTGAGACCCTATCTCAAAATAAAAAAAAAAAAAAATACAAAATAGGCTCTGGGGATGTGGCTCAGTGTGCTACAATCTCTAGTACTACACACACAGGCACATGCAAAGTTAATAAGTTCATGGGAGTGTTCCCTCTCCAGTAAGAAGGGCATCACATCAGGAAGGCGCCCTGAGCCCCAGCTTTCCTTGCTGGTGTGCTTCCTTTACTGAATACGGAGAGGCAAAAGTGTGCCAGAGTAGATTTTGATAGGAGTATTCAATGTGGGGAGGTCAAGGGCGCTGTAGTTCCTTTTTTAAAAACTAATTTTACCAGGTTATTTTTTATTAGCTGCTTTTATCAACTCCTTTTTTGATTTGCAAGGTCAAAGGGCTTCCAAAGGAAGCAAAATGTTCCATCTTATTCTTTTAATACATCATATTGTGCCAGGAAGTATGTACAAACAGAAAATATCCACAATTCAACTAGCACAGCTCTGCAGAAGTGGATCCAGTGAGTTGGAGCCCAGGAATCCAGAACTCAAACAATCCCCTTATATAATTTTGAAGCACTATTTTCACGACCTAGATCTTTAGGGTCCTCAGCACGGCAGTAGAGCTACTTCATTGGAACAATCATCTGAAAGTATCTCATGTTGTTAGTCATACTAGTGGTCGAGGGAGTACAAAAAGAATGGAAATCAATAGAACAAAAATTTGTTCTTTTTTTGCATAATTCCTTATCAGCGTCGGTCACCCAGAAGCATAACAGAACTTTCTACTGAGTATAACCAACTGAGTGACTCTTCTCCATTTTTTGCCTTCCAGCTCCTGCCTTTAAAATGTAATGTTCTAAATTATTACCTTTGCATTAGGAAAGAAAAAGGATTGCTGATGATTTTAGTGCTTGAAATTGCAAATAGATAACAACTGTGTTTTCGAGACATGCATTTTATTTTCAATGTGAATGCAAGTCTCTCGAGCCTTTCACTAAATCATTGTTTTCTCAGAGAGCTTGTCATCACTCTCTTTTGCTCTTTTGAGATTGTGTAATGGCCTACCAGGTTGCTAATAGAAACAGCCTTTTTTTTAGTTTTTATTTTATACATATACATGAATTTCCAAATTCTGTAACACATTCAAGATGTGGAGTTTGGGGAATCAATGCTCACCTATGCCACCCCATTTTTCAGATATTTATTTTTTCCAAGGAATTTTGTGAAAGTACATAATTTTTTTTTTTTTGTATTCACAAAGTACAGATTCAACAACACATTAGCAACATATGGTTTAGAGAACCAATGAGCATCTTCACGAATTTTGGCCTCTTTTTCCTTCACTATTTGCCCTGTATCTCTGGGATGAAGCTCACTTGGTCATGGTATCTAACCTTTATAGTTTACTGCATTCTGTTGGGAAGAATTTCATTGAGTATATTTTGCATCTATATTCATTGGAGATATTCGCCTGTAGTTTTCTCTGTTTCTTGGGTCCTTTGTCTGATTTTGGAATTGAAGTTATACTAGCTTCGAGAAATGCTTTTGGCAACTTCTGTCCCTTTTCAGTTTCTTAAAAGAGTTTGCTAAGCACCGGCATTAAATCTACCCTAAACTTCTTGTAGAATTCACTTAGGAATGCCATAGGTCCCGGGCTCCTCTTAGTTGGAAGTATTTTTGTTACTGCCTCAATTTCATAGATGGAATTTGTCTTCCCTCCTAACTCCCACTATCCACCATTTTGATCTCTGAAATGACTGTATTCTCATATTAGTGAAACCATTTGATATTTAACTTTCTGTTTCTGACTCACCTCATTGGACATGGTGGTCTCAAATTGTGTCCATTTGCCTACAGAAGCCTCAAAACTATCTGTCTTTATACATGAGGAGGACTCTCTCTCTCTCTCTCTCTCTCTCTCTCTCTCTATATATATATATATATATATATATATATATATCTCATAACTTTTGTATCCCTTGGTCTGCTGATGGATATTTTGGTGTCTCCCATATTTTGGCTACTGTTAGGTGTGCTGCTATGAACATATCATATCATAAGATTATATATATATATATATATATATATATATATATATATATATATATATAATCTTCTATATGATATTTTTAACTCTATTGGAAAGATTCCCAGTTCCTAGAAGAGTTATCACTGAAAAGTAAGACTGTGGTCCTATATTTATGCCTTGTCTTCTACATCTGATATTCCCTCCTCATTTTGTTCCCCGTAATTTCCACAGAAGTTTTTCTCTCCCAATGCTCATTCTTTATCTTGTCATGTTTTTGGAATTCTCTAGTGAGTTTGTCATTCCCTTCCTGTATGACGTCTGCAGCGCTGCTTGCTTTGCAGTTGTTTCCTCCTTAAGTTCTTTAGTTAAATCTTTTCTAAATGCTCGTTGAATATCTTGTGTAGGTTGTTGTTTCAGTCTGTCTCATATTCTCCCAGTAGGTTTATTTTTTTTAAGGTTAGGAATTTTGGATCTTCCTCAGGTTCAGTTTGGGTTTCTCTTGGTGGGCTTTCTGTGCTATCTAGCCCCGGTGTTTTATCTTCTTGCTTTTGAGTATTTCTCTGGCTTTCAGTGGTAGATCTTTAGACAACCGCTGTTTTCTCACAGTGGAGAGCATTGCCGTTTAGCTATGCAATATGCTGCCTCATTAATTCTCATCTTCTTCACATTTCAGATTTGTTGCGGTTAGGATCTGGAGTGGCCCCCCAAAAGTCTCATGTATTTTAATGGAACCATGTGATGTGGGTGGATTGGAGTCTGGTGTGGAGGGGTGGATTGCAGTTAAGTTAGGATTAATGGTGTGTAGTGGCTACACCTGGGTGCAGGAGGGACTAATTAGGGGGCGGAGACTTGAAAGGCTATAAAAGCGGCACCTGCCTTCCTGGAGGATGCTGGGACTAGTCTCAACTAGCCTCAGTTTGGCTTCCGGTTTGTCCGGGGAAGCCGCCTCCACCTCTCTCTCTGCCACGTACGTACTTCGATTGCTGCTGGCCACCCCTGAATGGACTATGACCTTCAAGACGGTGAGCTAAACTAAACCTTTCCTTTCCTAAGTTTCTGGGTGTCGGGTATTGAGTCACAGCAATGAAAAAGTAACTAAGACAAGACTTGACTGTTGCTATTGGCCTGCCTTAGAAGGGTTTCTCCACGGTGGCTGAAGCTGCCAGCGTTGACATTCTTTGGCTTTCAGGTGGATGTATAGAGGGAGAGTGTAGTGCTGGTGTGGGGGGTCCACATCAGGATAGCACAGGTTGTGGGAAGTGTGCAGGGCACCTCTAGTTCTACTGTGCCATTTCATCCCCAAGCCAGCCTGGGCCGCAGTGCACATGGAGCGTGTGGTGCCTTGAAGGGTGCCTAGATTCTCAGGGCCAGAGCCCGGCCCCAAGTTGAGTGCATTGGGAGGTGTCAAGCTTCTCAGTTCCAGGCTCCAGCCTACAGTCTCTAGGCTATAAGGAGTGCAAGTCCCCTCCCACTTCTTAAAGAGGACCTTTTTAATGTTCTGCTGGCCACTGGCTGCCACGTGGTATGGGGCAGGACTGAAGGCATAAAGGGTTCTCTCTCCCTTTCTCTTATATTTCTGGTGGCATGGCTTTTAGTGTCAGTGCCGCTTCTCTCCACAGCACTCTTGTACCTACCACGTGGGAAAGGACGTCCAACTTTTCCCACTTGTTTCAGTTCTAAGTGCCCCGAGATCTCACTTTCCCCAGATCTTTCCTTTGAAGATGCATTTGAAAGTGCAGCACAAAGTGTCCCTATCACCCTCGAGCCTTCTTCTTGCTTGGGGGCACGACCCACCATTGAGCATCTCGTCAGCCAGCCAGCCCATAACAGCCCACTTTTGCCAACTCTTATCCTTGGATGTTTTTCTAGTCCCAAGACGCACTTTCCTCTAGCTGCCTGCCTCCCTAGCTGATGTCTTGGGGCAGCCCTCTTGATATTCCTGCTCCGGCACCATCTTGACTCCTCCTCTGTGAAAGGCTTTTGTAATGTTTCACTCTTTTCTTAAAGACTTTTTCAAATTTGGGTTGAGAATAAATATACAAGGGTAGACTTAGGAAAAAGCCAGCAGATTCAAGGCAATACCATTTCTCGCACTCGAATTAGAACCTCAAGTGGTGGAACCTGTTAATTTGCACGTTAGCAAATATTATAGGTGGATCTTATATACACACAAGAATGTTTGCAGACTCTTAATTTAGCCCTGTGAGATATTGCTTCTAGACCTCCAATTCCATTTCTTTCCTTCTGAAATCCTTTTTGCCAGCTCTTGCTAAATTCAGTGGTTATTATTTTTTTTTTTTTTGCTACAGAAAAAAAAATTGTTCATGGTACCTGTTAAAGAATAGTAAGTCAGATTTTACTCAGGGTGAGGCTATCATAATCATGCTTTGTGGTAGTTAGAGAAAAGAGGTCAAGTTCAACTCTCAAAACAATGGGGAAAATTGGTGTTTTGGTGAGCTTTTCTGTCTCTGAGACAAAATACCTGAAGCTTGCAAATTAAGGGACAAGAGGTTTAACTTGGTATGATTTCAGAAGTTTCAGTCCAAGGTGGAACAGAGGGACACAGCAGAACCAGAGCTAGAGGCAACCTCAAAGGGCGTGTCCTCAGGGCCCCACCTCCTCGCAGCTTACTTAACTATGCACTCATTAATAAATTAATCTACTGAGAAGTACAGCACTCCCACGATCCAATCACCTTTTGAAAGCCCCAATTGGAACACATGAGAACTTGGGGACATTTTAGATTTAACTAGAGCAGGTGGAAATTTATAGTGAGACTTGGAACAGGAACAAATCTTACTTTTTTTTCCTGAACTCTCTTCCTATAGTCACCTATGTGTTGTCATTTCTTTTCCCTTCCAAGGCTCCTAGTTCAAATTTGATACTACAAATGGAATTTTTTTTTCCTCTAAGGAAAATTATGTGTACCTTTTGATCATCCACTTGTCCACATGACCTTGAACTGTGGACTTTGCATATACACATGATTTGTCCACAGTCTCCAGCCTCTTACTTTGCTCATTGCAGAAAGTCGCCTCTATCCTGCAAGATCTACACTGACAAATCTTAATTACCTTAAATCTTTTTCATTTCTCTGAAATTTTCGAAACCATCTTTGGGCCGCATACCAATCTTACATCTTTCAGTTTTGCTTCTGTTCCTTTATGTCATTTTGCAATTCCTCTAGCTTTCTGCTATCTCATTTGCCCTTGGCAAGGGAATCAATGATTTTGTGATTAAACTTGAAATAGCTTCAGATCATTCCAGAATATTCTAAATATACACATTTCATCTCATGGCAAGATCTGACTTTTTTTTTTTTTCAAATGCTCAGTTACTTCTTTCCAGGTCTTCGTGATTCTTTGATGTATATTTGTATTATTTTTTCTTTCTTGCTTATTCATTCCATTTCTGTTGCCTGAAAAGTATATTCATAGCTCAGAACAAAGAGATGCACTGTTTTTTTTTTTTAAACCTGGCAGAAGAGATGGCAGCTTTCTCCAGTCTGAGAATTAATGATTCCTGAGCATCGCCAGGGCATAGCAATGGATTCAGAACCAAATGACTGTCATAAATTGTTAAAATTAAATGGTATCATCTCCACAAGTTGTTCTGAAGCTTATGATTATAACAACTGAATACTAAGTTGTCTTTCGTAAAGCTGCTAAAGTCTTTGCAGCAGTTTCTTATTGAGGAAGAGGTTTTTGCCTGCAGGGCTGGCGAAAAACTTTACCTCCCAGAAAATCACTCCTAAGTACCTCTCTGGCACACAGCAAGAGGAAAAAAAGGTAAACAAATAAATAAATACACCAGTAAACACAGATATAAATAAACCTAGGTTTGGCTAGTCTACATAAGGCCAAAGAGTCTTCGAACTAGTATTTTCACAGCTGCTACATATAATTAAAACAGTTAACGCTGCGGTCTGATCAAAGAGCAAAGATATTATGGTGTAGATTTTTTCCCTTCCTACTAAAAATGAAAATTTCAAATATTTTCCAGATAATCTTTCTATGTTTTGAAGTGGATTTTTCCCCAGGAGGGCGGGAATGGCGTTAGTGTACAAGGGGTAGAGAACCACAGATTGCTTGTTTCTCTACTCATGATCATGATTTTTTAATCATGTGGTTTCCAATTTATAAGGTAATACTCTTTCACTTTATTTCTCATCTGAAACTTACCTGACTCTGCTTTTTAAAGGGCAGCCTAAGAAATCTTGGAAACACTTTAATTCCCAGACTGCATTGCCTTTTACTTTAATTTTAAAGAATGAAGAGATCTCAGCTAGGAAATATCTGGAGGCTTCTAGAAAATCCCCCAAGCAGAACCGTATTGAGTATATTATTCCTTTTCACACTAGGTATGCTTTAGCAACATAAAAAAAGAAGGTTACCTTTGAGAGGTCTCCGGAACTGAGTACTCACCCACAGAACTTTCCCGTTCAGGCAACCGTATTTCATGAGGTTTGGAACTTACAATCTCCTTCTTCACTGTAGAGGCTGGGTTTTGAATGCTCGGTTTTAAGCTCAAAGAAAAGGCGAAGAGAGCAGAGTGTGCAAAGAAGAACAAAGGGCAGACAGATCAGTATCTCCTAACCTGACCCGCTCCGTGTCCTCCACAAGTTCTTCTGTTCGGTCAGTTCTGTAGCCATGTCCCTCGATCATTTCCTCTTTCTTATTGACACTTTCCTCTCTTTTACAAGCGCTGGTAAAAGCCATGTGTTCCCTTTTCACTTCTTTCTGGTCTACCCTCTGGAATCCCTGCTCTGATCACGGCTCTCCTGCTTTTGGAGTTTGGCCTGGCTTCTGTTTGTTTCCAATCTGACTCCTGATTCCTACTGACTTCAGTGGATCAGATCCTCCCTGCTTCGTTTTCTCACGTTTTTCATTTGTCAATAAGGCCCAGTGACGCTGTGTGTGCTTGGTTGATTCCTGAGATGGGCTGCCTACGCGGTTGGCCCGTTCTGCAGCGTTTGCTAATGTTATTTCACTCTAGAAGTGTCCCGTTTAGAAAGCAGATCACACATGGTGCGGTGTTCTCCATTAAGTGTTCTTCTGAAATAGTCCTTCGTATTCCAAAATCGGCAGATGTTCATCTATGCTAGTATCAAAGTATTCTTTTATATTTGTTCCTTACTTTTGCTTCCTGTTTCATCTTTATCCTTTTTTCTAATTGTATATAACAGGAAAAAAGGAAAAAATGTATTATATTAATGTGAATTGAGTGTTTGTGTCCCCATAATTCATATACTGTAGCCTTCATCCCTGCTGTGACTATATATAAATATAGGGCCACTGGGAAAATTATTAGGATAGTGAGTTTATAAGGGTAATGCTTTAATCTGACATGATTAGTGTTTTTATGAGAGGAAACACCTAGAGTTTCCTCTTACTTTAAATATAAGAAACAGTAAAAAGACGACTGCAAACCAGGAAGAAAACTCTTGTTAGAACTAGAGCATGCAGGTGTGCTGAACTTTGGCAAGCAACCTCAAGAACTGGGAGGGAATAGATCCTTGTTACATGAACCATTCAGTCTGTAGGATTGTGTTACTGAAGCCTGAGCTATTTCAGGTTCTGTTTAAACATTATGTACTTAATTTTCAAGGTGTTGTCGTTTGAATCTGGAATGTCCCAGAGAAGTCTTATGCATTTGATGTTGTAGATTACCTGTGGATTTCAGGTGCTGTTGGGAGGTGGGTCATGGTAGAGTGTTGTGGATTGCTGGCTGTGTGGTGAACCACTGGTCATGTAGGCTGATCCCTTCTTCTTGCAATGCCATGAGCAGCTGTTTTCCACTAGACTTTTCCCACAATTGCCAGAATGGACTGAGATCTCTCTAAATTGTGAACTAAAATAATCCCTTCATTTTAGATATGAGTGCTGTGTCGTTATAACAAACATAACAAAAAGTAACTAAGATATAAAAATAGCAGCTTCCATATAGATCTATTGTGTGTGCTCACGTGCACACTCACGTACAAACACATTGATCCAATCATGAACTATTCAGTTAGCTTTTACGAAAACTGTTATATTTTTTATGATCTGCCTAAGTGAGGAGCTGTCTTCCTTTCAAAGCAGTAAAATTCTAAATTTATATCTTATGTAGAAGTAGAATCAAAGAGATCGAATGGCTTGTGTTTCCTTAAGATATTTCTTGTAAACACCATGTATGTGTTTCAATCACTTACGGGAATAATAGAAGCATTCTTTTTCTTTTTATTCAATTACCATTTTTCTCTTTAAATTGTGATCCTCAAAGGTAGGGCATCATTTAAAGGCGAGGCCTGATCCTTAGTAATTTCTCCTTAAGGTAGGACTGTCTCAGACTGAGAAGTTCAAATTGAATCACAGCTGTTGTTGTTCATGGAATGGCACATGTACTGCCTTCTGTGATTAACATTCCATCCCATCTTGCTGCCTCTGTGACCACCAGAATACTCAAGATTTTGCTTTGGACATCAATTAACTTTGTTGGTGTGTCTTGAAGATGTTAACACTTACTAAAAATACGAGAAAAAAAATCTTAAAGTTACTTAGATACCCAAGCTACTGAACACTTAACTTCCAGATACACTACCAAATTCTGTCCTCATAGTGATTTCCTTTATTCGTGGCTTTTCTTTTAAAAACAGGAATATTCTGGATATTAGCGATTGGCTTTATTTTTGTTTATGTTTCTACTTCAACTTTTGAACTTGAAGTGTAATATAATGATGGGTTTATTAACACAAAATAAAAAATATGGGTTCAGTAATGGTTTCATGTAAATCACTATGAGTAACTTCTGAAATTATAGATTGCATTCATTAAATGTTGCTTAACGAATTGTAAGATGCTCAGGTGACATCATCCAGTCTTTAAATCATTGTTTTGAAAATATTCCTTCCTGTGCCAGAAACATGCAGTTATATTTTTCTCTTTAATGTGCTTCGCCTGTGTAACTTTGTGGACATTATTCAGGATTATAGTAAAATGGTAATGCTCTCAAAAGCCTTTCCATCACTAAAGCCTAAATGTTAGCTAATTGTTGAAGAGAGAAAAGATAGTTTTAGTAAAGTAATAATACTCCCTTTCAAATAATTCTATTTCACTTTCACATATATATGGTTGATATATCTTTAGGATTACTGCAAAAGACTATACTAACCTTTTCTTTAAATTGTTCTTTGCATTTTCATGTGGTTTTCCATTGATATAAAATGTTGAAAAATTCTTTGGATTTTCATCCTGGTCTTAAGATCAATTTTTTCCTAGGAGGAAGCAATAGATTTGAAAAGTTGGGGGCCTTCATTTCTGAAAATCAGAGGGTAATTTTAGGTGAAATTTTAGAACTCTCATCTTGTTGGTACACATTCTCTTTTTTGATGAGTCAGAATGTCAAAACTATGATTAGGATGAGGTTAAATTGTTTACATTATCATGGACTATGTTGACATCAGACATAGTTCTCTAGTTATTAAAATTGTGTTGTGACAAATGAAAGCACATTCATTTTTTAAAAGAATAGGTGGAACAAGTCATTTTTTAGAAACAAAGGACAGAGGAGTAAAAACTCTCACCATCTAGGAGGGGTCCTGAATGGGCTCTTCCACACTGGTAATTTTTAACACAATTTTTGGGTGACAATACTATAATTTCTCATTAACATTTACAATGATCTTATCAGTAAAGGAAACCTTAGTGTGCCTTTAAATTATCATGCTCAATGAAACAGCTAGAGCATTATAGAAAAAAAAAGTTAGCTGAGTAATGATAACGTGGATGTAGATCGAGCCATTAAGAAGCAAGCAGAAAGACAAATTTCTTAGATTCACCCCAAAGCCTGTGAATCAACAAGGCTAGACAGCTCGTGGATTCTGGGAAGAGCTCTCTCCCAATACATGAAGACTAAGTCATGCTCTCAGATTGTGAAGATTTGCCTCATTCTCATGTTTTCTAAAAGACTACCCTGTTCTAACAAGGTTGCAGCAAAATTGAGGGGAATTTACAGTATCTGTGGACCTCTTGTCTTCTCCTGACAGCCCCCCTCCATCACAAAATCCCCCATCAGGGTGGCGTATTTTATAATTCACATACCTACCTTGCTACAGTATCACCACCCAAAGTCAGAAGTTTAATTTGGCCTTACACAGACAAACTGCGTTTTACAGGACAAGCATTTTGTTACGTGAGTCCCCCAGTGGAGTGCTGCAGCCTTCTTGGATTAATGACAGTGTGGCATCAAGACTGCTTATTCCTACACAATAGATCAGGGCCTTAAAGTTCTTCCGTGTGCCCCTCTATTCATGTTCCCTCCCACTAGCAGCTGGTAATCACTGATCTTGTTTTTTGTCTCTATTATTTTATCTTTCCCAGAGAACCATAGAGTCGAAATAACATACTGTGTATCATTTCAAGATGGGCTTCCTTCGGTTTGTAATAAGCACTTATGGTTACATTGTTTTTCTGTGTCTTGATCGCTTACTTCTTTTTAGTGTTGAATAATGTGTATTTCCCGGATGTGCTACATTTATTGACTTGCCTACTAAAGATTATCTTGGTTCCCTTAAAGATCTAACATTTGTGAATCACGCTGCTGTAAATTCCATGTCTAGATTTTTTGAGTAGATGTAACTTTTCAAAACTTTAGAATAAAATAAAATATCAAGAATTGTGGTGGCTAGTTTGCATGATAAAATTGTAACTTCTGGAAAAAAAATTGCCAAACTGTCTGCAGACTGGTTATGCTGTTTGCTTTTCACCAAGAATGAATGTTAGTTCCTTCCCCCCCACATACTGGCCAGCATTTGGTGCCAGTGTTCTGAAGTGTGGTAATTTTACAAATGTATTACAGTACCCGATTTGTTGTCTTAATAGTCATTTATTGAACAGCATACAGTGTGGACTCTCAGTTCATTGATATGTATTGATTTGACACCTGCTTATGGTCTTTGCCAAGTTGATTAATATGGTGTTTATCCAATTTGTTCTTTAGAACATTTCTGTTTTTATTTTTGAGTTTTGATATTTTCATAAATTTTGGTTACTAGTACTTTTTCTCATGTATGTCTTTTCAAAATATTTTATCCAGGTTTTTTGTTTGTTTTTTTTCTTAACGTGGCAAGGTCTCACTCTGTACTCAGGCTAGTCCTGAACTTACCTTGTAGCCCAGACAGGCTTTGAATTTCTGGCAGTCCTCCTGCCTTAGGTTCCCAAGTACTGGGATAACAGGCATGTGCTACCCTACCATGTTCAGTTTGTGTGGTCCTGGGAATTGAATCCAGAACCTTCTGCTTGCTAAGCAAGTGTTCTAACTGCTGAACTTTGTCAGCAGCCCTTTATTTCAGTCTGTGGCTTCTTCCCCGCCCCCCCCTTTTTTTTTTTGGACAGTGTCTTTCACAGAAGAGAGATTGGTAACTTTCATAAAGTTCACCTTATCAATTATACTTTTTTTAATAAATTATGTCTTTAATTTGTACCTCATCCTAACTTTTATGATGAAAAAATTTAGTTGTTGTATCCAAGATACATTTTTTTAAAAATGTAGGTGTTTTATTGGATCAATGACATTTTGGCATCAGAATATATTGATTAGTCATGAAAATGTCTTTAAGACAATATGTGAAACATGGATTACATTGTAAATTTATGACAAATAATTTGTAACCATGATTACGTTTATATTTTTGAGAGTTTATGAAGATATTTAAACCAATTGATTTCTTAGTCTCAGTAGTAAGAGAGTTACTGTAACATGAGCAATTCAATTTAATGTGTTTTGTCAAACCATGTTTAACATTGAATTAATACCTCTGAGATTTTTTTCTCAATTCTATAGTGGGCTTTTTGTTTTCCTAGGCCAGGGTGAGCCTGAAATAATGTTCTCTACATGGATTAAAAACCTGGTCTCATTCCCTAATTAAGAAAATGGACTTGTAGCAAAACAAACAGTATAGATTACATATTAAGTGCTGAGAGCCTTCCATAAAAATGTGAGTGAGTTAAAATGTCAGGGCACATTCACTTTAAAGTTTATTATTGGTATATCCTTGAAATCACCTAAAAAATAACCTCAACACTCAAAATTTGTAAGAATAAATAAGCCTGTACTGTTACTATTAAACTTCTTCTCTGTTTTACAAGTTTCTAAAGCATGCAGCCAGGTTGAAGAGACTCCCTGAAAAGAATACAGCATAATCAAGTAGTTTCAAAGAAATTTGTTGATTTTAATTGAAAGATACTAAACATACTCCAGATGCTATCCCTTGAACTTGACATTGAAAAAAGGATTGCATAGTAACACTGTAAAGACAATTTCAAAAGTGCACTCATTGGCAACATTTCCATGGGAGAATTAAGAGATGTGATGCAAGGCGTTCTGTTACTGATATCATGTCAATCCAAGGTTCCTCTCAAAAACTCAGTGAATTTTCTTCTCTCATCAGGAGTGAATAAAACACATTTTCTGTGTCTTCCATGTTCAGTTTGAAGTGCAAAGTTCAGAAGTTCTTTTGCCATTCTAGTTCCAAAGCTTCTGATGTGAAAAGCACCCAGTCTGCAAAGAGGGGGATCTGTCCACCTCTTCAGATTCTTGAAATACACTTGGAAGACAATCGGAATGTCTCTACTAGGCTTCATTGGGTTAATCATGGTTCAGCCTAACATTTACTGAGATTGAAAGATGGTTAGTAAGGAAATGTTGGGTTCTAATGTCCCAAAAGTTTCTACTTTAGAGTGACTTTCATTTGAATCTGTTACTTACTCGAAACAAGTTTTTAAGACTAGTTCAAGTTTTTTAGTACCTTGGAGCCTTATGTTTAATGCTTAAAGTATAGCAAATCTCTTATGATTGTGACTAAGAGCAAAATGTATGAATTTTTAAGTACCAAACACCATACCAGGCACATAGTAGATATAGATACATATTAATGTTCATGTTAACTTCCATTTAAATATTTTTGCACCCAATTACGTATTTGTAACTTCTCAGACACTTATTATATATGTGTTCAATATTTGGCTGGATTGACAAGGTCTGCTAAAAAAATACGAATGCTGCTGCCACTTGCCATCCAATGAAAAAGTAGTGTCTCTGTGACAAGTAGTAACTGTGACAAGTTTCAATTTTTGGTGCAGACAGTCAGTTGGGAGCTGAGACTGAGAGAAGGTGTGCTTTAAAGTATGGGAACAAATCACAGATTGTGACCCATGAATTTCTTTGGAACTACATGATTACGCTAATTCAGATTCCAGCTCTTTAAGCAATTAGGTGAAACTTGGGTCTATAGTTGTAATCCTGAAACCAGAGCTCAGAATTCTCAATAGAAATCATCCACCTCTCCTGGGAATAAAGAATAAAAATCTGTCAATCAAGATCCAACAGCAAAGAGTTGCTGAATGTATTTTTTGAACTTGATGGAATTGTGAGGTGAGTTTTCACCCCTAAGAACATTATAGTGAACTCTGAATATTATAAGAACTTGTTATTTAAGAAACGAAGTACCTAGAAAGTAGCCTGAGAAATGGGCAAATGTGCCAGGGTCTCTGGAGTCCCTGGCTGCCGTTGGCCACTGTTGATCAGGAATCAGTGAAGTCTGGGGGAGCAGGGTCTCAAGAGGCCTTGAATATGGATGTCACAACATCCAGGAGACTGAATTAGTGTTATCAGGCCATTTATTGGCCATGGGGGCCAGGCTTATAAGGTCAGCCAAGTTAACAAGGCAAGGGTTATTTACTGATCGGAGGAAGGGTGGGATCTGAAAGTTGCCCAATTTGTATGATGGGTCTCTCAAAACTTGATCAGGGGATTCTAGTAAGGGTCTTGGGGTAGGGAAGATTGGGGATTTGAGTAGAGTGAAACCTGAGCTGGGCGCCATCCTGGGCCTGGGATAAAAGGGATGGACTCTACTCCTGATGGTCTGGAGACAAGATTATCTGGGTCTGAGCCACCCCCTCAGCCTAGTCAGGGTGCCACACAAATGGTTTCACCCTCTATTATTAATACATTCCATGTCACATATGGCTTTCATGACAGCTTCTTTTGTCAAAATTAGTAGAGTTGGCCTTAGTTACCTGGATCTGATACCATGTGACTTCTGTCTGTTCTCCAAAGTCAAGTAGGCCATGAAAAGTAAACATTTTAAAGTTGACTCAAGAAGTTGAAGAAGCCATGGCATTGTACCTGAAAACACCTGGGTACTGATTCAGAAAGAAGCAAGATTCCTATGGTACATGTGGTCCAAGCTAAGAGGATTATTTTGTGGAAAATGTGATTTTTACTGTAATTTTTGTTTAGATTTAAACATTCATCATCTTTTTGGTGATATGTCATAGGGTTACTAAAGGGTAACACAAACCTCCAAAAAGTTCTGAATTTTTATAGTTGTAGATATCGTTGTTGTCTGTAGTGAATAGAGTTTTCTCTCACCTAAATTCTTCCAGCATCCAAAATAACCCAACCCCTCTTGACTCAGAACAATCAAGTAAAATAGGTATTTCTCTTCCTCCATTGATCATTGGCAAGACATGCAGTTTCAGGCTGAGAGGGACACATAGCATCTTTATTTTACACACACATACAAACACACACACACCATACACATTGGTTACATTGAGATTGAGTATTTTGTGCACATATATATTGTATCAACATTGAAGTCTCTTTTCCTCCTCCTTTTTGGACCTGACACACCCTCTCCAAACCCCTGGTGCCCACTAGCACGCCCACTTTATTCTACAGAATGTCGTTGAGATCTCCACACTGCTATTTACATTCCACATGCCAAAGACCTTCATGGTCTAGAGAATGCTGAGACCATGTCAACTCCTGAGGCCTTGGGCAGACTAAGGGGAGAGCTCCTGTCAGGGCTGTATTCCTCCCACTAGTGAATGTGGGGAAGCTGCTGCTTCCCCAATGTCCAAAGCTTTGCCCTCTAAGCTTTCTTTCTCTTCTTTCAATCTAAAAACATGTGTAGCTAGAGAAGTTGCAACGATAGAACTAAATCATAATTTCTTCAAATTGTTTTCATACTGTAGATGTGGCCCAAATAAAAATAAAAATGAAACTAACAATGGTTCACCTTTAAAAATATTTTGAAGCGAGATCTTTGATTTCTTGAACAAGGCAAGGAAAGAGCTATGACAGAATAAGAACAAACTGAGGACAGTGACTCTGATGCATAAGGCTAATCCTCAAACCTATGAGCTCCTTCCATTTCTTCATTAGTAAATAAATGAAATGTATCTTGAACCAAGGCCACTTTATTTCATCCATCAGTGTCTGGAGAAGGTCCAACAAGTTGACCCATTTATGTAAAGCTAAGTATCAGGCTTTTATTATTCACTAATGGACTGAAAACCCAATTGTGGAACAGACATTCTAAGCAGAAACAATTCTAAAAGATGAAGTCTGCAAACAAAAGCTATAAACTAGATAAACATCATGTTGTCAGCCACACAAGAAGGTAGGGCCCAAAGAGAGCAAATTTCATATGAAATACTACTTGTAAGAAGTGGTTATGCCTCTGGGCAGGTGAATAAACAAGTAGATGTCATGGAAATACGATGTACTAAGATTCGATCAACAACATTAATAGTCACAAAAGTCATATTAATATTACAATTTTAATGTAAGTAACTGATTGAATTCTTATGTTGGACTTAGTTCTGAATTTTTAATATGTGTTAAATCATTTAATCTTTACAAACTCATCATTGTCCACATTTGGGTTGCCAGACTCAGTAACTAAAAATAAAGAATATCTAGTAAATTTGAGTTTCAGATAACAACTGGATACAATTTATTCTAGGTCGTAAAGATTGAATATGACCTATGAATACATTTTTGTTATTCATTCGGGGCTAAAATTTAACTGAGCATCTTTGATTTTATCTGACATTCCTGTCCTCACTTCATATATAAGAAATTTGTGGGACAACATGTGTGTGTGTGTGTGTGTGTGTGTGTGTCTGTGTATGTAAATATGTATATTGCTTTATGCATTTGTAAAAACAGAACTCAAGATAGAGTGATTTTTAAATTTCATTTTGTGTTACTATAAAAATATCCGAGATTGAGCATTTTATAAATACAGGTGTATATTTAGGTCAGATTTCTTGGGGTCCAAGAGCACTGATCAGGAAAGGGCTCCCCTGGTTTCAGGATAGCACAGTGACACAAAAAAGAGCCAACCATTTACAGAAGGCCTCAGTGAACAGGATGGGTCTGCTTTACAAAAAATGTGCTTTCGTGGAAATATATTCACTTTGGGAGAGCAGTATTCATTTCTTCTAAAAGTAGTGCCTCAGTGACCTCTTTCTAGCCTTCCCCCCCTTTTTTTGAGATGGGGTCTCTCTGTGTAGTCCAGGCTGCTCCTGAGTTTACTATGGAGCCCAAGCTGGCCGTGGACCCACAGCAATCCACCTGCCTCAGCCTTTTGAGTGCTGGGATTATTGAAGTGCACCATCACGTTCAGTTTATATATTGCTGGGAATCAAACTCAGGGTTGTGTGCTTGCTAGGCAAGTGTTTTAACTGCTGTGCTATTCTTCCAGCCCCCTCCTAGCCCACTAAATTCCCCATCTTGAAGGTTCTCTGCTTCTAAAAGTCATCACACTGGAAAGCACAATTGTCACACTTCCGGCATACGATGTCTACACCATAGAGCCTGCTTCATCGAATACGATCTGTCATGGAGCTCTGCTTACCTTTATGTTCCTTCTGCTGCCTTCAAGAAACATGATTTAAAAAAGAAGCATAATTAATATCTACTTTATAATTCCTGGGAACATCTTAATATCACTGCTCGACACTGCGTGCTCGACATTGAGCACAGTGTGGACATTGAGAACTTTCTAAATAATTCTTCCCATTCAAGTTTTGTCGACTTCAGCTTTCATCCACTGCAATCAAACTAATTTTCACACACTCATTTATTAAAAATTTTACCTAGTCATTTTTTGTGACATCCCACTTGCATGATTATGTTCAAGTTTTTAACTGATATTTGAATACAAATTTTAGTTTCTTGCTAAAGGTTACTTTTTGTACTTTGCTAATTAGTTAATTATTGTATCTATTTGAGACAGGGTCTCCCTGTGTAGCCCAGTCTAGCCCTGGAGTCACTACGTAGTCCACGCTGACCTCAAACTCACAATAATTCCCTCCTTAATGCTGGAATTACAAGCGTGCTCCACCCTGCCTAGCTGCTGCTTGCTAGGCAAGTGCTCTAACCACTGTGCTATTCTTCAGGCCCTTGTACACAGCTTAGAATAGTACACTTCCAGGTCTTTGCTCTTGTCATATTTTATACTAGGATCATGAATTTTCATGAATCATAACCAGAAACCTTCTGGAATCACACAGTGCAACAAACATTTAATTAACCTCCTCGTACAAATATTTCACCACAATTTTATGACGCAGTTCAGTAAGGGCACTTTCGGCACATATATTATTAACAATCTTAGTGTATGTAATAATCTTTACTAGTAATAGTTTATTACTCTGTCGATATACAGTGTGTTTGTATAATGTGCCTGTCAATGCACTAAGTAAATTCTATACATAATATGGAGGGCTCGCAATAATCTTTATGGATTGATTACAATTATTGCATATTTTTAGAAGAAAGCTTGATGCTCAGCCAAAACAATATAGCTGGTAAGCTGGAGAGAAATTCTCACTGAGTCAGGAGTTTGACCACTATATAGTATTGTGCTTTATATAGGCGCATTTTTCCTCTAGTTTGTGAGTGATACACATGTCAGCTTACAAGTTCTTCTGGCAAACCTATCCATGAAGCTGTGGGTAAGACACTATTGTCTTACAGTCTTAAGTCCATAATTCTACTTCTTCAAAGACACTGGTCCTTTATGGGCAATTTTTATAGAGTAGATCTTTGAAGGTCGTACAGCTATACTAATAGACTCTTCATGAAAGCACAACAGAATATCAAGACTCATTTGAAGATTGTGCCGGGAATATAGGGGACCAGGCGATCACCCCCACTACCACTTGAAAACATTTCCCTGAACTTTCCACTCACCTCCCCTGGAGGATCGCTCTGACTTTCTTCTGACATTTCCAGGTCAGGGCATAGCATTTACCTTACATCTGCCTAACTAATTCAGTTTTCTACTACGCAATAAACTTCTTTTGCTTATTAAAAATTGTTAGCTCTTTTATGTTAACCACCTATCTTGTTTAGCATTCTTCCATATGCTGTATGATACTATCATTTTATAGGCGAGAACACCACACACAGGTGGGTTAAATAATTTACACAAGACTTCGTAGCAGGCAAGAGTGAAGCCAGGGGTTCAAAGATTTCAGCACTTTGCTAGCTTGATAAGGCAATGCAAATAAGCTTGTAGTATCATGTAACAATTTTTTTCTATTTTTTTCTTTTATAACATATTAACTGCTTGACACAAACTATCAAAGACATCTTTGTCCTGCAAGAGTGAAATTCAGTTTTCTTTTGGTTTATTGTGGCATCTTCATAACTGGATACATTTCCAGAACACTTAGATTAGGTAATAGCATAATACATTTTTTTGTTAGAAGTTCATGGAGAATAAAAAGTACTGTTTAACTAGGAAAATATTTTACTTAAATGAATGCTTAGTATCCTTAGTGCTTACAATATCTAGAATAGTTGTGAGAGGAATCTTCAGAGGCTAAATTTTAGTTGAATCCAAGATCCTATAAATTGCTATTTCTTTGAAGTTGCCTTGAAATAAATTTTCTTCATAAAATTACAGAAAATCATTTTCTATAGCTGTTACTGGGATACCACAGAGTACTCTGTGGACATGAATGTTCATATTTTGACTTAGTAGCATTATCAATTTTTCTGAATGTTTTCTGTTCACTTTATAATAAAGGAACAAAATGTGTGATTTGCAAATAAAGAGCTCTTTTGACAACAATATTGAAAACATTTTTAAAATCACAAATCTTCACTTCCTCTCTCCTTTCAACATTCATTGGAATTTTTCTAAATATTATGTTCAGTGTACATTACTTTTGAAGCACATCAAATGTAATTGGCATTCTAAATTCAGCTCACGGTTATATAAAGTTTTCAGTAAGTATGGTGGTATGGTTTGCCTTATTTACAAAACTCTATTTGGACATTATCATAAAATGAACAAACAATTTGTATTTAAGAATTTGTTTGAGTTTAAACCTCTTATTACATAATTGTGCAAGACTTACCCCAGTGCCATAAACAATAAAAATGTTTTGTCTTTGATAATTGCATCTGGAAGAAACTTAAAACCATTGTAACTTAAATAAAATCAAAAAATGGCCCCATTTATAAATCTACTTGAGTTCTCATAAAATCTTCTAAAGTTATCCACAAAGATTTTTCTCCCCTTTGAGAGTATATATTTATCATTTATTGAAAACACAAAATTTGAATTACATATGTAAACAGCTACAAGTCCAGTCAATGTCGACATAATATTCCAAATTAGAAATCTGCAAGCCAATACTACTAGAATTCATTTGAAGAAAAAAAAAAAAACAGACCCAGAAGATTGCAATCACTTCTGTCAATAAGAATGAAGTCTTAGGAGTGAAGACATAAGATTATACTTGTACAGTATGCCGTGAAAAATAGACTCAACTAGATTTCAGTTTCCTATAGAAAGACCTACAAAATAAACTATGATCAGAGTCTTTATTTATGTAGGGTGTCTGTAATCAAAATAGGGGGTAAGAAGTGTTAGAGAAAATGCAGGGATACTGAGTTCCATTTACATTGATGATTAGAATGTAAAAAGTATAAGTATTTTAGAAAATGCTTTCACTGTTTTTAACAAGTGAGTTAACTGTTCTAAGTATGTACTCCAGGGACCAGAAAACTTGGGTTTATGCAAAAACTTATCCCTAAGTGTTTTAACATATCAATATAGCAGAAATGTAGAAATGACCCAAAGGCACAACAGCTGGTGAATGGGACACAGATGGTACTGTCGACACACAATTGGATTTTATTCAGCAATCACACGTGATACACCATATACAATGAAGGAATGTTGGAGACATTATGCTAGATGAGAGGCCAGACACAAAAAGTTAGATATTATGTGATTGCATTTATGACTGTAGACCTTGTTCCATGTTAGAAAAAGAAAATTAAGAGACAGAAATTACTGTCGGTCAGGGATAAGATGAAGTCAGGGAGTGGGGATTGAGAATAACTATTAAAAGATTCAGAATTTCTATTTGAGATGTTCAAAATATTTTGAAGCTAGGCAGTGGTAGCATTTGTATAACTTTGTGACTGTATGAAAACCACTGACACGTCATGCATAAAAACAACGTGCTTCATGCATTCAATAGAAAAATGTTGTCAAAATGTAATCAAAATCGTAGCAAGAGTGAGCACTTTATGAAACTAATACTTCCTTAATATAGCACCCTAAATATTAATCTCGGATTATCAAGAAAAAGATGTCTCATTGTACAAACAGAGCTTTCTTAAATTCTTTAAATTTCAACTCCTAAGATGAATGTCTGAATTAGCCCGCACTCTGCAAAGTGAACCTGTGTAAGTCTTTGCAGCTCATGTATGCTTGCTTTAAAAGGAGAAGCAGGAGGATTACAAGTTGCCTGGGAAAATTAGAGACTTATTGAGAATTTATCTTAAAGTAAAAAATCAAAATTGGGGGAGAAATGTAACTCAGTATGGACGCCTTGTGTCCAATCATCAGCACAAAAAAAATCAGCGGAAAACCAAACCTGGACCCAATGAAGCCAAAAGGGCCAGCGCATTATCTTATATATTACGAGAGAAAAGGGCTAGTCTCAAGTCGGTCAGAAGAAAACCGCAATATCCTAGCCCTGAATGTTTTAAAATTGTTTGTTTTCCTCCTTTTGGTGAGATTTGGGATGGAGAAATGCTGATCTCTTCTGCCTGTAGAATTAACTATGCAAAACTACAGTATCAGAAAATGTCCTTTATGACCTGTCTTCTGAAAGGAAAAGTATGTAAAACCCTGTTTCGATGATTTCACTTGAGCTGATGGCTTTTTCCTCTTCACCTTGCTAGGTTGCCCCTTCCTATGACACCATCCTCTCTCTGCACTCTCCTGGATTGACGTCCAGTGTGTTGTGATGCCTTAATCAATATCTCTCTGTACTGAAAGCAGCACCTGATAGTCCCTCGGGAAACTGAGGCTCTGTCAGAGTACGTGCTCTGGGAAAGGTGGCCAGTCAGAGTCATGGCATCTCATTATCAAAGGTTTGAGAGTCGTTAAAGTTTAGCCATCAAACATTGTACTGCAATTATGAGTCCGGGTTTGAATTGCCTAAGGATGGGTCAGTGCTGTTCATCTGTCCTGTTGTGGACCCTCAAAGGGATGGGTTACACATTTGTTGCCATTGCACAGAACCTCAGAACACATCTAGTTTTGCTGAAATTCTAATTCCATAATTTTTAAAGCATCTACTTACTTTTCAGTAAAATTCTTCTTTGCACCAAATTTACCCATGTTGTGTTTTTTTTTTTTTCTGTTGCTTGAGTCATAATACCCTTCACTTCAATTTTTGATTTTAGGCACTGTTATCACCAACAGAGTTTAATTTACCAGCACAGTATGAGTTTGGCAAATTTTTCAACTGTCCTGGAAGTAAATCTGCAACGGATACCTCTATTTTGAAGTTCACTCCTATCAGTGTGTTTTTATTCTTTCATTGTTTTGGAAACAAAAATATTTTACCTATGTGGCATGAAAGGGTGTTTAAATATAAAGGTATAAAAAAGGTTTAGCTTCAATGATTGATTGTTCAATCATAATATAATAATTAATCATTAATTCAGAAAACATTTTGATTTGTCAATTTATCCACTCAAACCTATGAGTTAAGTTTATACACAACCATCTTTTGGTCCCATTTTTATAATTCCGAGTAATTTCTTAGAAAATTTTATCAATTTAACTTAAATATAAAATTCTAGTGTTATTCTTATTAATTTAAATTGTTCAGCTTTCACTGCAAAGTTTCAAAAGAACATTAAAAAGGTTTTCTTAAGAGTGGAGAAATCTAGATAATTTTGACTTTTGCATTCTAAGTGTTAAAAATTTGGCATTAAAGTATTTTTCAGTGAAAAATATTGTCAGGATAGGGAGAAAATGAAAATAAAGACAAATATAGTGGATTGTGAATAGATGACTGTATTCTAATGTAGGCAAAGATTACCATTGTTAAGCACAGGATTGAGTAATGGCTTTAGTGATGGTAATCAAGACACAAAAAATTATGGTGTAATGTCTGGTTTTTGTTTCCTTAATAAAGGAACAATGACTTTAACATTCAAATGTTTTCCTCACTTGTGACTTCTTAAAGCGATTTAGCATTCATTCTAATTCATTCTATGAAAGAGTCAGTCATGTAGTTGACAATGTCTTCTCCATTTTATATCAATTTTGAGTTATTCAGGTGCAAAAGAAACTAACAAATGAAAACTGAAACCAACCGCCTCACTCTCACGTAGTGGCAATACCAGTAAGCAAGATGGCTGACAAGACAGTAGGGAAATTGGTAGGCTGCAGGCTGGAACCATGTAAGCAGGGAGTATGTCTAATTCCTTTCCCCTGTGTTGGTTCCCTGTCTGCACGTCAGTAAGATGGCTGAATCCCAGGCAGAATTCTAGGAGCAAGGAGTCTTTCCTGGCAAGCTTTACCAAACTGGTTTTGAGAGCTCTGGTTAGCACGCCTGCTGATGCTCCTAGCCATTGCGGCCAATGTGCTCCCTCTGCTCCAGGGAAAGTGCGTGTGCGGTAAGAAGCGAGAGACTGAGAAACAGGAAACTTAGATTAAGAGTAAGCCATTTCTGTGTCTTATCCTCTTTTAATCTTTAGGAAATGTTCCTGTACCCATAAATATCTTATTATACATATTTTTGTTGTTGGTTTATTTTTGTTGTTGGTTTTAAAATGAAAATATCAATTCTTGTATCTAGGGCGACAGGGTGCAAAAGGGCAGCTGATCGTATGAAGGCAGACATACCAGATGAGATCACAAAGCCATGACTCCTTGGCAATATTTTTTTTTTTTTTTTGAGAGAGAGTCTTGGTAAGTAGCTTAATAGTCCAGTCGGGCCTTGAATGAAAAAATCCTCGTGCCTCAATTGCCCAGAGATCTGGCATTACTCTCTAAACTTCTTGGGAATTTGTGCCCACAGCTTGGGAGGGTTTTGAATTTTTATTTTCTGTGAGATGCTCTGGTTTTTGAGAAAGTCAAGAGAGTCACTAGCTGAAATGTGAAGTTTCACTTGTGTGGTTCAGTCACAGCAATATCTGTGAAGACACAAGGAACAGAAATATTTTAGCTGGAAATGGATATTTTACAAGTAAAACTAGTTTAAGGAGTTAAAGATGCCTGCAATATTTTATTTTCTTCTGTTGACATTTCAAGTCATGAAAAAGCATAGCTGGGTAAAACATAGTAAGAAATTGTTAATCATATAACAGATGAATCTTACTATACACCAATAGATGCAAAATTAAAATGGGCTTATTCAAACAAAATCACTTTGAAGAATAATTTCTTATCAAGGTACCACAAAATCATTTTTAAAAGCAAATTCCATCTGTAGGAGGTGGGTGTGCTAGAAGCTTTGACCTGAATATATATGTAAATATGCAACTTAAGTTCTTACATGCACCCATCAGGTCTGACAAAACAATGTAATCTTAAGAAACCATGTAAGTACATTGAGTGAAATGTTTTTAGGTCTTTTATAATTTTAAAATGTGAAACATACTTTATTTTCATATGTGGTCAGATTTTCCACTGAAAATTTTCTTTGGCCAATTTCTACCAATAGATATTCCCTTTTATTTTTTTAAGTCAGTGATAGTTTGTGACGTCCTGAAGAGACACAAATGAATATCAGCTCTTCAGGCTACCAATAGTTTCGCTTTGTATTGTGAGTTCACAGACTGCAGGGTCTCCTTTGTTTTTCCAGTCTTTTACCAACACCTTGAACTGCACAACGCGTAATGAATGACTTTGAACTCTACAGAAGTCAGAACAGCCAGCAGTGCATTACTGGAAATTCATACATAACAATTGAATCACCCCATTTCTTATATATCTGGTACCTGATACTTCTGATACGTCCATAAAAAAATCAATAGATGATTTGTGGTGCCTTTAATGGATGCTAAACTAATAAAAGAGTTTTACCTTATCAGACAAATCAGGCCCTGGCACAAAATACTCCCTTAATAAATGTTTACTGAATGCATTTATTTTAAAGTAACCTTGAATCTGGAACAATTGTTATTGGTTTGCTAAATTTCTGGATATAAGCAAGTCAGAAGTAAAACACCTAGTATTTTATTTCTGGCTGAAGTTCATGGAATGCCAGACCAAAAACAAATCGTTCACCTTGCATGGTCACAAATTGAAGTTCAGATAATTTAATGTAATATACTATCCTAACTGAAAATTGAGAGATTCTGCATTCATTTTTAGAACTCAGTTTAATTGGGGTCTATTATCAGGAAAACAACAACAGCAGCAGCAGCAGCAACAACAACAACAGCAACAACAACAAAAACGTTTGTTCTGCACAAATTTCCAAGCTTATCAACTCAGTGGATTTGGTGGGAAAATATATTATCAAATAACTTACCCTCATATATGTTGGTTGATTTTTATCTTAAGCTCACAGTATATCTGAAATTTGCTGTATTTCAAGTTACAAAAAATGAATTAACTCTTAGCTCTTGTGAAAATTTGTTTCATGAAAATGTTCATCATGATGTCCCTAGATCTGTTTTAGAGAGTTTTTTTCTGCTGTTAAAATTGTTAGTCCTGACACCCTCTCATCTTCTACAGAGGAATGATTAAAGAAAATATGGTACCTAAACACAGTAAAATATTATTTAGCCATAAAGAAAAACAGATATGAAGCATTTGAATGAAAATGAGGCCACCTACAGTCTATAAAGCTCTGTGAAATAGACCAAGGACAAAAGACTGAGTATAGATGGGTGTCCCTCTTATGAAATGCACAAAATAATGACATAAAAAGGCCCCAACACAAATGACAGGGTAGAAAAAGAGTAAATGATCAGATAGGAAAGGGGTGGACCTCTGAAAAAGGCGTTGACATAGATGCTCACTGATTTCCCGAACCCCGTGGTTCTAATATGACAGAATTCATGTATCTACAAAAATGTTAAATTTTATGATGTGTGAATTTTATTTACCACAATAGATTTTTTTTAATTTTTAAAATAAAATTTACATTTTATGTATTCTTTTAATAAAATAATTTTAATTTCAACAAAAAAACTCACAATGAGAAAGTTTTTCTCATGAAGAATCAGACAGGGAACCACAGGTGAAGGATTAATTATCTTTGTAAAAGATTATGGCCAAAGACAAATTTCATGCTTGGGTAAGTGACAAACTAACTGTCCTGATTTTATTCCAGAAAAACCTTTGCTCCTGAGCTTTTCGTTGTGTCAACTTTCTTTTTAGGTAAAGGTTCAAATTTCCTCATCTTTGTCCTTGGTGATACATTTTATAGCCTACACAAAATATGAGCTTTGCCTTCCAGGTTACATTCCAGTAAAATCCCAAGCAATTCAGGGTGTATTACTATGGAAAAAACAAAACTTCCTTTAGAGTTACTTATCATGACGTTCACTCTATAGTAATAGAAAACTTACATGCTATTTATGTCTGCACATGAAATGTATTTTTCTATACTGAGGTGCACGAATTATTAGCAGCCTGGGACCTACATCGCTGCTAAGATGTGGCAGATGATCCAGAGAATCTTGTCGCAAATGCCAAACGCATTATAAACAGATGTACTGGAGCTGTTTTCTCGCGTCTGGCTCATTTGCATGACGGCAAAGGGCGGCTCCCTGGTGATCATTGTAATCCAGTTTTGTCTCAGTGAATTTCCACTCAACCACATCAAACTCCCTGCCCCTGAAAATTAGTAAAAAATAGCTCAAGTTAGGACACCAGTGACTACAGCATTTATGGATGCATGCACACACACAAATATTCTGTAACGTACATTTCATACTAATGCCGACTTGTTACTAAGAAGAAATACTTTCAGAGGCCCAATACACCAAATTTTCTTCACCACTACTTTGCTCCAATCATGTAGATGTAGACTATTTCATTCCTACTGCCTTTCTTTTCATGAGATTTCTAAATGTCAGATCTTTTAGGAGAAAAAAATTATTGCTTCATTGAGTTAAATCATTTCAAGTCCTGCTAGTGGTAAAGACAGAGCTGAACAAAATTTAGGTTCATTTCCTCTTTTGGATGACATCATTCTTAAGGCATTTCTAGTTCTAAGGTTTTCAGTTTCATGATTTTGGAGATTTTTTTGTCTTCAAACTGATAGGCTTCCCATTTGAATATTTAAGTAAAAATTGTATTGTTAAGGACCTGCAATTATAGCTTATACTTGATTAGAATGCACAAGGCCTGAGACCTAGTCCCCAACACAGCAACAGCGACAGCAGTATGAATCAGAAAAGAAAAGTTGCTAATTCACCTAAGGCATTTTTACTTTCCTCTTCTCTCTGTTAAGTATCATCCTCTATTTTTAAATTTTGTTTCATTTTATTCAGTTAGTTTTATTCTCTTTAAAGAATTATAAACTACTCAAAATGTCTGCAGTGGGTTATAACTCACAGTGAATATTTTGAATATATGTGGCTTCTGCTACTTACAGTTATTCCTCAGATGGATTTTAATATTTTAATGTCTCAAATGCTAATAATGTTTTAGAAGAAATAAACAAATTGTTTTTTGCTTTTATTTATATACAGGGTTTTACACTGCAAGGACCAAGTAAGGAACTTCAGATAATTTGTCATAAAACAAAAATGTAACATATAAGTTTAGCAAGTGAATGTAAATCTAACATGGAACAAACTCCTTCAGGAACCTTATTTTTATGTTATTATTTTTCTCTTTAAATATTTTTTCCCTTTCATGATTGACATAATCTCAGGTTTCAAAACAGAAAAGGAGTTACCATTATGAATTATCTCCAGTAGGATAGTTTGCATTTAGGCAGCACTGGATATAAGGCTTTTTTGTTTACATTTTTGATTATATATATTTTCCCCATTTTTATTAATATATATGTGATACACAATGGTTACACTGAGCTTGAGTATTTTGTACACATATATGTCATATCAACATTACTATCCCTTCCCTTCCCCTCTTTGGCCCTCCCACATCCCCCCGACTCCCAATATCACACCCATTTGGTTGCCCAAAATGCTTATAAATACAATGTTTGTAAATAAATACATTAATAAAGCAATTTGGATGATGATGATAACAATTTTAAGTTTTCAGGAAAAGTGAAATTAAAATACTGTCTTCAATTGAAAATACAATTTTAAAAGTTATCATTTGTCTTAGACATATTGATAACTTAGGGAAATACTCTCTTCATTTTCTGAAAATGACTTGAAAAAGTTGGTGTTACATGGTACTGTCCATAATCGTTAACCTGTATGTTATAACAAAATAGATGAGAATGGGATGATGTTTGTTCTGAGTCATCAAATAATGGAAATGATGCTTACAGCAGTTTAAAGAATAAAATATCATCAGACGATTGCTCAACTGAATTGCTTTTCACATTGATCTTCGATAATATTTTCTTTCTGTATTACTTTTTATGTTTTATTAAGAATTCAAATTTTGATTCTGAGACCAGAATATGCTTACATGTTGATTTTGCATTGAGAAATGAAATAGATGCAAAATAAATAAACTATTTTCATTTTCTCTAAAACGAAGTCACAGTATTTAAAATAATATGGTAACTCCCAACAGCTATTTAATTAATCTCAGAATTACACATTTCCAGGTTTTCTTCCAGTGATGGAATATGCAAAAAAAAAAAAAAAAAAAATCTGGTCTCCCAGAATCTTTGAAGTAGACCAATTTTTAAAAATCTCCTTAAAAGAATATCTTGCCCTACACCTTGACATCTGTTTTTATCCTTTAACTTCTGCAGTAAGTATAGTTCTCTGCAATGAGTGCACGTATACAAAAACCCCTGTGTTTATGTTGCTACTGGTATTAGGATAACTCACTTTATTTCTCACATGGGCAATCTCTTCTTGAGTAACCTCATCTGGGATCAAAGCAGTATGTTACATGCAGTTTTATTTTGCCACGAGAGTAGGTCATTCCAAGCTCGAGAGAAACTAGTTGGTATTTTTCCATTCAGCTCAGGGTGGCAGCAATTTAAACTTGGAAGTGGATTTTTACCTCATCCTGCTCCAGACCACTGGGTACATCGACGTGATCCAATAATGTGGCGGGTTTCACATTGCACAGCTCAACCTCAGTCTTATTAAAAGGTCTCTGGGTGATAGCCGTCTGCCAAAGCTGTGACCAAATGGTACCGTTCTGGAACTCTGCACAGAGGTGTCAGCCAACGTGAAATGGCACATTTACCAACTCTTTGAGCCAAGCACTGAAACCATATTTTAGGTCTTAAAATGACTGCCATTTTGTTATTACACTCCATAAAATATTCTTTCCCCTGTTCGGATAGATAGAACCGATATATTTCACAAACAAATATGAAATTACCTTTCCCATATAATAATTACTACAGTGCATAATAGTAATTTGAAGCCATAAATCTCAAATTACATATTTTTTGTAGTTTTCATTCTCTGTTCCAGCAGGTTTATCATCTTTTCCATATCTTAAGTAGATGAGCCAGAACCCCACAGGATTCTCTCACATCTACTATATTTCCTGAACTCTAGGTAGCTATCCACATGTTGAAATTGTATCTGCAGCCAATCCTACCAGTCTATCTGGTGGTTTCTTTTATTCTATGGCATCAGTTGCAGAGAAAGAAACAATAAACGAATGGTTTATCAGCCCAGGGGGGAAGAAGTGTTGTATGGCTACTAGGAGTGAGAGCTGGGGCTAGGGGTGATCATTTTTGTAGGCATCATGATCCAGATTGCTAATGTTTTGTAAAGAATATAAAATTGGGTTGAGTACAGGTGTGAATATCTTTTTTATGCTGAGTTTTAAATTTCCCTTTGGCAACTTTCAGTCAGCACTGTAGAAACTTTAGATTGAATCATGAACTATGGTGGGTAGTTGTCCTGAACATTGTAGATATTAAATCTTATCTCTGATTTCTACCTGCTAGAAGGTAACAGTTCCAGGATTCCTGTGCCATACAGGATTCTCCTCAAATATAGCCAAGGATTTTTGGAGTATTTGAGAAGTATTGCTCTAAAATAATACAATATTATTTTCTTATTTGCCTGAGTTGCTTTTTTTGGCTCTAAAGTTATTTTCAGCAAGTTTTAGGATATTGAAAGGCAGAGTAATGACTTGAGAGATTTCATTGCCAATTCAACATAGAAACGATCCATTTAGATTCCTCTTTCGGCATTGTTAATATTTAAAGACACCATTATAGAATATGTGCATACATAATAAAATAAGGCAATATACTCGGTAATACATCTGAGAAGATTTACATAGATTTCATTGAACGAAGGTGTAGAAATATTTGAATCCATTATCACTCAGAGAGCAATACTCTAAGAGTGGTTTGTCTCATTAGCTGTGAGCAACCATTAACCACATAGTCTATTTATATATTTACTTTTTGATCAAATGCTCGACATTTGAAAGCATTGGCTTCATCATAAATTGTTCCAAATGCAAAATTATTTTGCAAAATGTCATGAGGTGCAGGACATTCCACTGTAAGATCAGAGTCTGTTACTATGTTCCTTTCTGTGAAAATGTGTCAGATATACAGGATCATTTATGTCAACGACTTTTAGACAGTGCTTATTGTCTCTTGAGGGGGCTGGTACTAGCCTTTCCATTTCAAAAGTGATTTTAGATCAAGGTCATTTGTACGTATGAAGCATGTGGAAATGAACAAGTATCATTTCTTCATACAGCTCAAACAACATATTTAGAGGCAGTTTTATTCTGTGTGCTCTGCGGCTCACAGGCTGACTAGAGGCAGCTACTTCCCTTTCTTTACTGCATTCTGTCACTGCCCTGGTTCTCTTTCCTGAAGATTCTGCCTTTTCTCCCTTTCTCTCCCTATCTTTTAAAGCTTAAAACAAGTGTTAGGGCTTCCAAGAGAGAGCTTAGAGAATACCAAATAATCACTTTCACCCCAGACACATTGTCAGAGAAGATAAGCAGCAGATTTGTTGCTGACTTCAGAAATGATTTATAAAATACCATAATTTTACTTCCTCCCTTTCCCCCAAATTTGAAGTCTTGTAGTGACGAAGTAAATGCTGAAAAACTGTACAAACAATAATTCTTTTTGATCATCTCTCACTTAATGAAAAGTTTTGCCAGTTTTTAGAAATCGATCATTATGTGCTCTAGAAGGTTATTATTCAACGCATTTCTCTGATAATTGTTAGTAGCATACTTCACAATCAAGAATCTTTTTATTATCAAATGAAGTAAACCAAAAGAAAATGAGTTTAGGAAAACTGAAAATTTATTGAGATGAGAATTTACTGCTTCACATAGAAAAAAAAATGTAGGTCAAGAAATACCTGCAGGTGAAAAGTGAACTGTAGGCGTTTTCAGTGTCTCAGTAGTGATGGGAAATGTTGTTTCTCTAGGAATCCACCTCTCTAACTAGTTGGACTGTTTGGGTTCATGTTGGCATTATTCTCGGTAGAATTGCTGTGGGAAGTTAGAGGCCTAAATGCTTTACGGTAAAACCAATTGGAAAGGAGGAAGCAGCAGTCAGTCAACAGGGCCAACATGTTCTGTACCCATGTCGGTATCTGTCACTAAAGAGTTGGAAGGCAGCGCTCTGATGTCCCAGTACGGTGACAGAGGCACATTCAGCAGTCATCAGAGGGCTTGACTCTGTGTGGAATGGAGGCACTGAGTGAGGGAAGGGTTGGTTCTTTAAGGAAATAGAGAATTGACCTGGCGACAGAAACAAGACACTTTCATTCCATCTATATTTGGGATAAAATATTGAGTAAATCAATTAAACAACAACAATAACAACAACAACAACAAACCAAGAAAACCCAGGTGCAACAAAGTAACCAAAGTCCTCCCCGAACTCAGATGCTCCAACTGGAGAAATGATCATGTCACACACACACACACACACACACACACACACGCACGCACGCACGCACACACGCACGCAATTAGATTCCAGACTAGGAGCAGCTAATACCAAGTCATAGGCATCACAAAAATCCTTTACCAGGCTGTCTTGGGGTAATAGGGCTAACTCTTTTGGAATTATTTTGGAGTTGATCCTGAATAGGACAAGGGCATACAGAAATGAAGAAAATAGGATGCTGAGATGGAAAGTATTCATGAGAGAAGCACACTATGGCCTTTATTGGAGTGTAGCCTTGTAACGATTTAGCTCCGCATTGTCTATGTCTGCTCTCGCACATACGAGTAGTTACGACTGACTGCCTAGCGCAAAACGTGCTGATGTCTGAATCCTGTTAAATATGATGGAAGTTACACATGTTGAGCTTGGAAAACTGGAAGTGCATAAACTGCAGCCCTCGACCAGCAGGCTCAGAAGGCTTTTAAAATTTAAAGCAAAGGAGGACCATTATATGATGTAATAAAGTCTGACTTTTAATCATGTTAATTTGCTCAAAGTTTGTGAATTGCACCAGAAAAAGAAATAAATAACAAGCAGAATAATTACCAGGATGCTATGGCGTGCATAGATTTCCACACACTCTTCAGAGATGCTGTTTCAAAGCTCAGACCATAGTTAAGTTGCTGGTTCTTAAAATGCAGATGTTAAAAAGGATATTCAGTTTCTGGGAAATGCATGATGAATTTTAAGATTACTATAGTAGTTCACGTGGAAGGTGGCAGCACCTCAGAACACAGAGAGCAAGTTCACTTCTAACATTTGCAAAGCTGGGACTAGAGCTCACATGGAGACATCAAGATTTTTACACATTCTACCAAAGGGCTTCTTGAGCTGGTGAATAAGGTAATATCTGAGGCCATGTTCCAAACACCTGCTCACTACCAACAGCTAGGTCAAATAGCACGGTCAGTCCTCGGCAGGCTAACTTAGACAAATGGATTTGAAATCACATGGATAAGGTAGTATAGAGCTGGGTACTCTCGTTGTGGTCTAAGAAGGTCGTGTGGGTTACTCAGATGGGCGCATTTCCTTAGTGTTTGGAACTTTTCATTTTATGAAAAAGTATAAAAAGAAGGTTAGACAAGCATTCCCCTGTCACCCTAGGTCCACGATTGGGGACTTGGTTGTCTGGTTTCGACATGTTGCCAAGACAGAGAATAGAAATGACAATGTGTGTTTTTAAGATTCTGTTATGGCCAAATGGTAGAGACAAGTTTGGGCTAGGAAGGACTTTGTGAAATGGAGAGTGAACTTTAGGGTCAGACATTTTTCCACTTAAATGAATTGGAGAAATGTGGCATGGTCCAAAATTTAAAGCCAAAATTTAGCTAAAGAAGTATGTATAGAGATATCGTGGTTTCCTTTGAAATATCCTAAGTGAGGAATAAGAATAAATTATAAGTGGAGATGATCTATAGGAATTTATAAAGATTGGAATGAAAATATACATTTGAGTGTGAATAGAATTATATTCTTCACTCCTATCTCCCTTTTCTGATGAATGCATTCCAATTTACCCTAATTAATTTAGAATATTTATTTATTGTGTAAGCCACTTTAAACAGAAAAATCACCACTCAAATTATGGAGTAACCCTGATGATTTGTAAAGAAAGAAAAAACCCTGAAATATTTATAGCCCTTTATTTAACATTTTCCAACTAAGAAGGGGGGTGATCTAGAATAAATGTAAGCCATACAAAATCATTTTTAAAGGAAAGCAATTTATTTGGTAAGCTCAGGAGTTTATAGATCTAATAGGTATAATATTTGATATATTTTAATCCATCAGCATTATTCCTACTGACATTTAAATTATTCTGCTTTAGAATAATTATGTTTATATTTTAGAATAATTATGTTTATATTCTGTGGTTGTTGATTCTCCAGTCATTTGACATGAGCTCAGTGCTTTCCTTTGCTTTCAGAATTGTTTGCATCACCAGGCCCTATGGTACAGGCCTGTAATGCCAGCACTCTGGGAGACTGAATCAGGAGCATTGCAAATTTTAACCCAGCTTGGATAATTCAGAAACTTTTAAAGACCTTGTCTCAAAATCAAAATTTAAAAAATGGGCTGAGCGTGTACCTCAGTGTGGAGGACAGAAATTCTATACTCCGCTCCCCAAAAAGCTATTTTGTACTTTTCAGTTCAAGATTTGCACATAAGCATTTCTCCAAGGAACACTGGGTTCTTTTAATGAGATATAGTCTTTGAAGACAGTAAAAAAATAATAAAAGAACTTGTTATTACTGTGATGCCAAAATGCATATTTTCATAGAGAAAATGCCTCATAGTTACATACAACACTTTCAATGTGATTTTGACTTAACTTTATTAGTCTTTTCATATATTTTCTCTCATACCAAAATTCAAAGTCATCAAGAGTACCTCTACAGGCCGCATTTCTTCAGGTTCTACTACAAACATCAGAGGCTTAAAATGACACTTCCATCTTCACCGTCAACATGATGATTGATGTGTACTAAAAATGATGTGAGATGTTTGTACATTTTTCCCTTAGGGTTTATATTATTATGGACAGATAGTCAAATTATTGATTATCATGACCTGGAATTTTTCTATCTTGTACAGCTACAACAGCTGTATAAGATAGCTGTATTAAGTTGTATTATTTCACCTTTCATCCAATTTTTGTGTTGTTTTTTGTTAATTTATTTGTATAAATGTAAAATACTTGCATATTTCCAAAATTAAAAGTTATCTGGAAAAGAATCTACCTTCTATCCTAGCTCTTTTCAAATACTTTCTCAGATTTCCCCCATATCTTAATATAGTTTTGTTGGTTTGTTTGATCTTGTATGAAGTCGAAAATATTTTCCTCTGTATGTTAACTGTTCACCTTTTTCGATAGACTGTCCATTCCATTCCTTTCTCCAGTCCAATACTCTATATTAGAGCTTTTGCATTTGGTAGCTGCCATGTTGAATCTACCTTAGTGGCTTGGTTTACACTGAATGTAGTCACATGAATTTGTTCACAATCCTAAGTGAGAGATTCTTCTTGATGTCTCTGCTTTTACCACTCGGATTGGTTCATGCCCCTAGTTGGGCTCCATCTGTTCCGCCCTGTAGTACCTCAGAGGGAAGGCTTTCTTTCTTTCTCTTACAAATTAGCTTCCGTAATTTGGTCTGGAAGGATTCACACTAAGCTCTTTAAGAATGCTGGCCTTTGAAGAGTTGAATACAAGTTAGGCACTTTTGTGTTTAAAAATTTTATGAAATACCTTCTATATTGTTGTATACACATATGTAATGTGGGGCTGGAGGCATAGTTCAGCAGTTAAGTGAGCTTGTCTTGCACATGCAGGGTCCAGGATTGGATTCTGCAGCACTGTGTGAGCTGGTGTGGTGGCACATACCACCCCTACAGAAAACAAAAGAATAAATAGAAAATAAAGGCCTGTGCCACTGAGTCTGGCAAAAAAGAAGAAAGGCTAGATTAAAAAAGGTGTATTTCATGAACACACACACACACACACACACACACACACACACACACACACACACACACACACACATGCAAGCCAGGGGAAATACCTGGAATCTGCTTATGAAGCATTTCATGTTATTTGAGCAGAGATTTAGCTAATTTATTCTCTGATACCCTATGCTGTCATGTATCCATCTATATTAGAGAGTTCAAGCTTCCCCACCAAGATTCCACAGACTAGTGGCCTCAAATAACAGTCATTTTCCTCATAGTTCCAAGAGACAGAGCAAAAGTCTAAGTCTATGATCCTGGCAAGAGTAATTTCTGCTAAGACCTCTCTTTTTTTTCTGGCTTGTAGATGGTTACTTTCTCTTGGCCTTTCCCTGTAGTACGTAAGCACACACACACACATTCACATGCACACACACATGAGAAGAGAAAGGGAATATATTCTCGGATGTCTTTTCCTCTGCTTATAAAGGCACTAGGCCTGTGGAATTAGGACCCCATCTTTATGACTTCACTTTACCTTCATTACCTCTCACAAGATCCTATCTTGAAATACAGTCCTGATAAGGGTAGGATTTCAAAAAAGGCATTTTGGAGGAATACAGCTCCATCCACGACACCAGTGGTCCTCCATCTGTCTCCCACCCATTCATCCCTGTATCTGTCCATTCATCCATCTCTCCATGAGCATATCCATCCATTCACTCTTGCAGTTATATTTTGCTTTCTGGGTTTTAGAATGTGAGATGTTTGTACATTTTGGTTATTAGCTTCTTTCCACTGTTGCCTCCTGTTAGAGTCAGCATTATATAGTATCTGTATAATAACTTTGAGTCCAGCCTGTAGTGGGTGTTCCAAGACTATTTGCTAAGTAATGTTTCAGATGCTGGTCTTGGGTATATGTGTAAAAGACCACGTAGTTCTCTTTTCTTTTCCTGAGGATACATAAATATTTACTTTACCTCAGCTGGTACCTTATAGATATCACAGAACATTTTATGGTATAACCAACCACTGCAAGTATGAAACCTAACTGTTTAAATATAGAAAGCAATATTAAATATTCACATAAAATTTTAAGAGTATCCAAATATATGATTATAATTAATAGTTCTCCATCAGATAACTTGGAAGATTAGTTTTCAAAATTTTTTGAACTATATTGCTGCATTACAGCTTATAAAATAATCAGTTTTAGTGCTTTCATCCCGTTGTTTATGAGCTCATAGAAAAGTATACAGGCAATGCAAGTGTATATAATTTATGAGCAATTGCAATTTCTTTAAGTTTATTGAACCGTTTACCTGGGCTTTTTAAAGTTGGCTTTGAATGTAAATGATATACACTGCAGGCTGGGGTTTTGTGCTCTGATTAAGTAGAATGCAATCCTCAGTTGCTCTCTGACTCACCCGAGTTCACCAGAAGCCGAAAGGGCAGCAGTAGCTCATCAAATTTGATGTTGCTATTTGTAGTCCCAACTGTGAAACATCTGGCCTAGAACCAGAAAGACTTCCAATCAGACTCCTGCCAGTAGACGCATCCGAGAAAGGAAACAGCATGTAAAGACTGTGGTGAGATTTTTGGGGGAGCCCTGATTGTTCTGCTGGTAGGAGGGGATCCCCTGGATAATGCCAGGTACTGTTGCTCCGGAATGTAAGGTGGAGTGGGTACAAGCTCTTGTATCATTTCTGAAATGCTGTATCGGTAAGACTGGTGTTCTAGAGTTAGGTGGTCTTGTTTTCCAAAGGTCTTAGGGGCCTTGGGCAGAGCGTATTATAGACGCTGAATGTGCTCACCACTAGATGACTTCTTTCCTCTGAGACTGAGGGGCAATGTGCCCAGTGCGTTCTGTGATTTCAGTAGAGGGTGACTCTTCTAAAATCAAAACGCAACGAGATGTGGAACCAGCCATTCAAGAGCTCACATACATATCTATAATCACCAGCTACATGCCCTTGAGCGATCTAACTCATCTTCCTAAAGTACAAAGGATGCAAACATCTATTTCTGATATTATCTGATGGATTAAATTACTTATCTGAAGAGCACAGCACAATGCCTTGCTAATCAATAAAGTTACTTTCATCTTTGCATTACTCATCTTTTTCTACACAGCTTTTTCTCTCTGTATGAAATGGGATGCCTGGCTTACATAGCTAATATTTTTCCTCAGCCATCTTTGCAGGACTTTGAGTACCCACACATTTGCTTGTAGGACACCATTATTTTCATCTCACGCCTCTCATTAAGCATCTTTCTTGATTTGTTTCTGGATGCTTCTAAGGCTTCTTTGTATCTCTGTCCTTACGTTCATATACCCAGGGATGCTTACATTCTGCCATTGCTCACTAATCGAGTATCATGGGTTCTACCACTTGCCAGCTGTGTGAACTTCTTTCCTTTCTACTTATCTGTTATCTCACTTCTTCTTACTTTGGAGTCCCCTGTTGTTATAGGCCTGGGTTGTCACAAAGATCTTTTTATCTGTTGGTCAAGCCTCAGTCACCTTAGGTTTCCTCCAATCTAAGTTAATATGCCGGAACATCCACACACTCAACTGTCCAAGAAGGTGATTAGGCATCACGATGCTCACTCTTGTTCAACACCTGTTCTCACATTGACTCTGCTTCTACTTGGCTACCAACTCTTGGCCTAACTGTTTGAATTTGGCAGTTGTAGCTAATCTTGCATTTCCTGGCTCTCTGCTTCACCTTAAGAGCCTGGCTTGACTGTCACTCCATAGCTCTAGAAATCTAGCCTGTTCCCGAGTCTGCGCATGACACCATATAAATTAAAAATTTGAGTTCCAGCCCCACTAGAGTTGCTAGATGACCTGACCTTTCCAAATTTAATGGTTATTTTTGAGTACCTGTCTAGTTCCTGGTACCCAGATATTTGGTCAAATATTATTCTACATATTTTTGTGAAGGAGGTTTTTGATCTGATTAACAACTAAGTTGATGGACTTTGAATAAGGCAGATTCCTCTCCAAAGGTAGATAAGCCTAATCCAATCCATTGCAGACCTTAAGAGAAGGGAATGACCATAGGGGCAAGAGGGAGCTGTGCCAGCCCACTGCCTTCAACCTGGAATTAAAACTATTCTAAGCATCTCTATCCTCCAAGCCTACCCTGCATAGTTGGGCTTGCCTGCCAAATTTAGTTACTTGAGCCAGTTCTCAAATCCCAATCTCTTTCTTCTCCCTCTCCCCTCATTTAATTACACATATATCTTATGGCATCTTTTTCACCATCAAATTCTGAGTAATGCGTGACAGATTTTTCTTTGATAAAATAAGAATAATAATTTTATCGACTTTCTAGGTTTATGGTGATGGCTATAGAACTTCGATTATCAGTACTAGACACATATGAAGAGCCTAAGCCCAATTATTTTTGAAATTGTTATTTATTAGATCCTTTCATAACCTGGTGTGTTTAGTGTGCTTATTTCTGTATTTGTCTATGTCAGTCACTTCCTCTTAAGTCAATCTCAGTGCCCTTTAGGTCTAATGTGATATTGAGCTAAATGAACATTATGAGACATCTTTATTTCTTGTATTATGAGTGGAAAGATTTGTTAAGTGTTTATTTCTGTATGGTAAGTTGACCAATTTATGGACTTGTGATATATTTCTCAAATATCTGTTATGGGCAAGACTAATGCCATTTGCTTTGGTTTCTGTCCTCAGGAAGTCTGTGTATACAAATAAGGATAAAAATTTTAAAAATCCAAGTGACTGAGGCCTGATCAACAGATAAAAAGATCTGTATGAGAAGATAACCTCAAAATGTACAGACGGATCAGAGATAAATTCTCCAAGGAAATAACATATATAAATATTGCCCTGAAGGTCAGGCAAGACTTGAGCCAGTATAGCAGGAGAAAGAAAGTCATTTCAGGTGCTAGAAACAGAGGCCAGCACATGTAGAGCATGTTTGAAGAACAGCAAGTAGCCTGGGTTGGCTATATCTTAAGAGACACAGCTGAAGGATGAGGCAGTGACTCAAAGATAGAAGGGCCGTTGTGTTAGAGGCATCAACCCGAGAATCCTAGTGAGGAGCTGGAATTTCACCCGGTGGGTAGCGAGTTTCCCTGAAAGTGTTTCATCACGTTTTCTAAGTCAATGACAAGTATTTAATACCTACTAAATAATGAATACTCACTCTTTTAAGAGGAGTCAAAGTGAGAGCAACGGAGTTGGAAAGTGAAAGAAATAGCAGAGGATAAATTAAAAAGAATTCAGAGGGAGCAGCCATTTCTGTCTTCCCATGAACTAGATGTAAACGAGACAGTAGAAACAAATTTGGTCCAGCTTCCCTAAACTACTTTTGAGTGTGAGTGTGTGTGTGTGTGTGTGTGTGTGTGTGTCCTCAGAAACAGCATTGAACACCACAGAGCACTTATGACGAATGATGTGACAAATATTCTAAGCGCTATTTTATTCTATTTACTTTATCTTTGCTCTCCTCAAGGTTGAGCCCGTATATTGAGCTACAACTCTAGCCTTTGTTTTTATTTTTTATCTGGAGTCAGGATCTCCCTACCCTCAGTTGCCCAGAAGATCTCAAATTGTGCTCCTGCTGCCTCAGACTCTCAGAGCGGTGGGACGAGAGGCCTGTGCCACCAGCCAGACTCTTCCAACTCTTCCAGACTCTTCTAAACGTGACACAACTCACGCCTTGTTTCTTTTGTTACAGATGATGAACTTGAGTCAATAGAGAAATTAAGTCACATCACCAAGATTTCACAGGAAGTGAATGATAGATAGTTCGTGATGCCACTTTGGGCACTGTCACGTAGACATTAGGTAGCATTTTCAATTAAGTGTTCAAGATTCAGTGGGATCAAATATGCACCATTTTCCTTTCTTTTTTATGTGTTCTTTCATTGGAAATATATTTTTTCTTCTTCTCTAAATAGCATTCTTTGGAAGAATCTGGGAAGCTGCAGAGACAAGTTAAACCCTATGAGCAATTGGCCCACTAAGGGGCAAGTGTACATCTGCAATTCTTTACAATCCTCTGGGGAGCCATTCTGAACAGGTGAATGACTCCACGCTGTAAGGGAGCCCAAATACGCCTTTCTCATGACTCCGTTTTGGAATATGGGAGAGAACTCCATATATCTTACCAGGTTATTACCTGAGAAACCTGCTGCTGTCTAGCTCTTATGCTTCATATAAAACCAGATTTTAAATACTGTAGAATAATATAATATGTACCTTTTTCTTTAGATACAAGAAAACTTCCCATTCTTTTTTCTTTGATAGTAAGGATGAGCATATCTGTCACTGTCAGTTGTCTGGTATCGAGACAACATCAGCTAACGTATGCTCGTCTTACACCCAACCAAAGATCAATTCCTAAATTTGAACAATTTTAAATAAGGACCTGGCCTATGTGCAGTAAAGACAATATTTTCTCTTTCTGGTTGTTTTCTTTTAAAAAAAATTCTTATTGTCCCCTGTTGTTCACTAGGAAATTAATTATTTTTCAGTAGTTATTCAAATGCAATGCATCTCACTTCGTGGACGTTATACATTACAAGCAGAACATTACAATTGCACATTCTGAGATGAAGCTTTTGGTCCATTCCCACAGGACCTTGGGAAGCACAGGACATGTGCTATGTGTGACAGAGAGCCTGTCTAGAAAGCTACAAGACCTTCAAACAATGAAAATTAAGGTAGTACCTTATCGGAAAAATAGCATCTTCTTTGGGAGGGGGGTAAGGGGAAATTTTCAATGCCTCCAAGCAAGCTAGACATTTAGCCAATCCAGGAGAGTAGTACTCCATAGAAAGGCCTTGAAATTTTTCTTCTGAGCAGTTGAGCATTTATTTATAAAGACTTCGTTTTTTCTCTTTCAAGATTGGCTTTACCCCATCTACCTTTCTAACATGGCCCAACAAGCTGTGACAAGTGCATTCCGCTGAATAAGGACAAAGCTTAAATTACATGCAAATTTCTTAATGCTTCCTTTCTACTGACTTACATTTGCCATTTATATGCAAATATCTGTCTCCTCTTTGAACCTCCCATTGCCCCTCAAACCCTGACCTAACTTGGCTTCAGATAATGGAAAGATTTGGCATTTGCTAAATCTCCATCCATACTTAGCTGTTTGTCCACTTAATAACTTGAAAACCAAACATCTAGGCTCATAATTCTTCGGGAAAGACTTCTGCATAAAAATGTGCAACAGAGTCTGAACGATGATCCAATCATAAGCTATGGGTGTTAGTCAAAGTGCATTAAGGAACATTCACTGTTTTTCCCACTTCTAAGAAAGATGATCCTTTTCCAAAATCTCCTGTATAGCAATCTAATGCCTTTGGCAAAAAAACGTTCATCGGTGTATTGCTAACAGGCTTGTTTGCCATGTAGAAAAATCCACTCAGAACATTTAGCTAATATATGCATCTCCATTGATTTTCGTGTTTTTCTTAAATGCCTATTCCTGATGCAGTCTGTCCTGTTGGTTCAGCTCAGAGGATACAAGCTGAGGTCCTCATTCTTCCTAGTAGCTCAGGGTGAAATAAACGCTCGTCTAATGCTGTATGGCTCAATGCCCCTGTGTCGTATCTATGCATGCCATAAAAGCAGTGATAAACATGATGTATTTGTATGACTCTGAATGCTCTATGTGTCAATAAAATATTTTTTTTAAACTGGATGAAGGCTGCAATGAACCTGCTACCCTACAGAAGCCCTGAGTCCCAATGTCCTGGGCCTCCTTCAGCCCGGATGGCAGAATCATCAATCATCTGTGATGACATTAGGTGCCTAGTGCTTGTGGCATATGCAAAGCTTTAGCCCTAATGGTCTAAGAGGTTTTTTTTTTTTTTTTTTTTTTTGAAACACGTTGAGAAACTCTTCCCTTGCTTCTCGTCGGGGAAATGGATCACAGCCATAATCGACCAGATGGGCTAAATGACCTTTTCTTATTTGAAATGTCCTGGGATTTTACAAGAGGCGAACATCCATATATGCAAAAGAAACTGCAGTGTAAACTTTCCAAAAGCAATTTAATAGGCTGCTTTAAAAATATAGTTTAAAAGCGAAGGAACCATTTCCAGGATACTACTATTGACCAAGGATAAGATGCCTTTCCAAGTCGGGAGGTGCAGCGTTGTTTATTCTGCAGCAGATGACAAGGGGATGATGCTCTTGCTAGTACTGCCTACATCTACACAGTATTCTCTAGTTGCTGGAACAATTTATACTTCTTTAGAAGCATGGTTTATGTCTTATTCCAGTTTTATAGTTCATAGAGCTTACGAAACTTTTGACGGTAAATAAATACTAAATGATGGTAACACAGGAGCACGAGGATGGATTAGACTAGCATGAGCCCTTCTACCTGAGCCCATCCCACCAGTGCTTCAATGAGAGCAGGAAACAGTGGTCAGGTGTTACGTGAAGAAAGTATTTTGAGTACAGAACAATGAATAAGAAAGTTGACACTAAGTGATAAGCCAATCAAAGATACTATCCTCCTTTACCTGTCCACAAATTAAAGTCAAGGACAAATATCAATTATGGCTTTTTAAATACATGATGAGTATATTTTCATCTCTGAACTTTAAACTTTCTAAAATAGGATGAGTAAACACATTATTTCAGCATTTGAATATAAAAATGCCATGTTTTGTGTTTCTAGGAATTTCTGTTATTGTTTTCCAGGGATTTTTGTTTTTTTGGTTTGGTGGGGTTTTTGTTGTTTTGTTTTGTTTTGTTTTGTTATTACAGATAAGCAAGTGACTGCAAAGCACATTATTCCTGTGTGGCTTATTATCAATGGCATGTGATTCTAGACTTTGGTCTAGGCACTGTATAGTCTCTTGATTGTTGGAAGCCAAACTACTTCTATGTTGATCTGCTTCCTAATTTCCTGGTTCACCTTTTAGAGATTAAGGGAAACCTCCAACTCCTTGGAACATTGCTTATTAGCATAAGTCTCTACACTGTAAATCTCCCCAGAATTGCTGATATTTACATACCGGTTTGACACGCATTAGAATTTCAAGGGTCAGTACTCTAAAATGTTAGCCCATTGAGCACATGAACTGGAAGCAAATGCGTAATGTTAACACGACCTTCCCTTTTGATTACATAGTGTTTGGTCAAAAGTTAAGTTGAAATATCTCTGCCAATTCTTTTTTTTTTATGACAGCCAAATGTCAAGTACATTACAAGTGAACACTGGCATGTGACGGATCGATAAAAAATCGATGTTAATAAGGCCTTTGTTGAGGAGCAAATTACATACTCAAATAAGAGCAAATGAAATTTTATAAGAAATAAGGTCAGGGCAGATTTCAGATTCTGACTCTTTTTCCTTGTCTCTTACATGATAAGATGCATTGTTTTCTTTCTACAATGTGATAACACGCTGTTGGAAAAAGGCATTTGAGTAGTACTGGCCTGTGTTGCCCAAGTGTGCCTGAGGCTCTCAGCATTCCAATATGTGTAATGTTATTTATAGAGGTATTGTAATGTGAATTTAACTTACTTCTTTACTGACAATAAATCTCCAGCAATAGTTACAAGTATGTTAATCAACAATAAAATCAGGACTTACTAATTAAAGAATGAAAGTGTCTTTATTTTTGGCCATTGATCTACCCTAGGAGTGAAAGTCTTGACACCTGTTGCCTGAGTATTGAAGTTTGAAGGAAAAAACTCAGCTGGATAGTGAAGTGGTTGAAACTGTTTTTGCTCCAAAAACTGTGGCAAAGGGGAGCAAGGAACCTCTGTATAGAACTAGGCTCACTTGTGGATGTGTTGGTGGCTGGTGTCCTTGATCTTAGTGGAAATGTCCATTAAAATACACAAAACATATAAGAGAAAGGTTTTTTTTTTTGTTTGTTTTGAGACAGGATCTCTCTCTCTCTCTCTCTCTCTCTCTCTCTCTCTCTCTCTCTATATATATATATATATATATATATATATATATATATATATATATATATATATATAGCCTAGGCTAAACTTAGCCTCATGGCAATCCTCCTACCTCATTCTCCAGAATTCTGGGATGACAGGTGTGTGCCAGGGAAATGTTTTAAATGGAAAGTTATCATGTCAATAAAAAAGGACTCTGGGTGAGGTAGCCAGAGGGAACACATTCTGACACAGGCATTCAGTCTAATCTACCCTGCAAAGACAGAAAACCATCCTTAAAAATTAGATTAATTATCTCAGTTGTATTTTTGTATTTTTGGAATTCTCATGGCTGAGGAATAGTTTCATTTCCAAGCAAGGCTCATCTCTGTGTATGGTTGTACCAGTCATATGGGGTATTCAGGTTGTTAGAGATTCAGGAAAATAGCTGGAGACTTTTGGGTTTAGCTAAATGCACCGGTAAACCTTTTAACTTGCTGTCTTTACTCTTGAAGGTTGAGGAGCTCACGCATTCTCACAGCTGATCAACTCTGTCTTGCCAACTCATAGGTCAACGCTCCTTAGTTGATCAAAACACCCATATGTGGTGTTAAGAGGAAGGTTGACCCAAGATTTATAGTAAGAATGTGAAAATGAAGGTTAGGCTTTATTCTATTTATAGCAACCCAAGAGCAGTTTACTTAGGTCCAATTGAAGAGTGATGGTTTATAGCAAAAGTTTTTAACTGTTTTAGGAAAACGTATAAATTATGCTTTCAATGAGCAGCAGGTAAGGGTCAAAGATTCTGCTTGGTTTCCGTCATTACTAGTTATCTCTGACTATGTTATGGCAGTGCTAAATACAAAAAGAAAAAGGAAAAGAGAGAATTTAGGGTCATAAAATAGGATAGGGGTCAGTGCCAGTGGATAAATTATTTACTGAGAGTTGCAGGGTAAGGAGGGAAATGTCTGTTCTGATTAGACTGACTTAACAGGTAACTTGCTGAAGGTAGCCCAGGTAACTAGACATTAGTTGGGGATTGTGGAAGATAAAGATCCTGGTTGGATACCCAGAGTGGTCAGAGGTGTTGGAGGGGTTCTTGCTAAACTGATTTAGTAGAATTCTCATTAGAACTGGATTCTGAGCAAGAGCAGGGAGCCCCAATTCTGGCTTTGTCAAAAAAATGGCTCAAATGAACCCATGAAAAGAGTGCTTAGGAGAAAAACCTTCAAAAATTGGGACCAAACACATTCTACCTATTTTCAAATTAACAAATACCAACACTTCAAAGGAAAGTCTTTAAGTATGACATAGCCTGAAAATTTCTAACTAGAAACTTGATCAAATCATTTGACTTCTTCTGATGATTTTCTCCGATAATGGAAGTAAAATACTTAGCACAGCGTTTGGCAGGATTTCTGATAAACGTTGAACATTCAGAGTAGGAAAGCCACTACTCTTAATTTGCTTTACTTTCCCAAACATGGGTCTTGGCAAGATAATGAACCTTTTTGTCAGAATGAAGAGTCACACACCAGCTATGCAATTACTGTGGGTGACTCTGAAAAGTCTCTCGTTTTCCTTACCTTCTTGTGACTGGGACAAAGTACCCAACATCCACAACTTAAGGGAGGCAATGTTTATTTTAGCTCACAGTTTCAGAAGTTCTCATATAATCCGCTCACGGTCAGTCAGCAATGGTGAAGGCAAATGGCAGAGGCTGGAGAGCTACTCACAGCATGGCAGACAGAAACCAAGTGGAGCAGGAACAAGTTGATGTCTAGAGACTCAGGCAAGGCCTGAGCTTTCCCAGAAAGAAACTGTAACAATGTCTCTTTTATTTTCTTTTAATTGCTTCAATCTTCCAATTGGGCTCCCCACACCCAGAGTGGGTTCCATGCCCTTACCTCCTGGCCCGCAAATCAACAAGACACACCTGAAAGCTCTGTCCAGGGCAACTGCTCCCTCTAATCTCAACAAATTGACGCAGCCCCTCCATATCAAACCCTAAAACATTTGCCCTTTCCAGCCAGATCCCACCTTTTAACCAACACACGATTCCACAGTTATCCTACTAATCCAAATACTGGAGGCTTTGGGGCATTCTAGAACCAAACCACGGCACTTGCCCTCCCAGAATCTCTGTGCCTTTGCCTGCAAATCAAGGATAACAGAATTATCTAGGATCAAGATTAAATGGGTAGCAGGACAATGTGAGCAACATAGGAGAGGCCAACAAAAGTGAAAGCTATAAGAATACTCATTATTACTAACAATTCTTGCATATAATTTTATAACTAAAATGCATGATGTAGTATTTATTATCTATGTACTATGTTGCAGAAATTGTATGTATTTCACATACTATAAATATAGTCGCATTTATTATTTTTATTATAAGTCATATTTGTGAATGAACACACAGTAATTGTGTATTTTAACCAATAACCTATCTCTATTCTTACATTAAATTACAGAGCAATGAGAAAAGTAATTATAGAACTAAATCTGCACCATAAGAAGAGTAAAAGGTAGAAAAAATTTTAAAAAAGGATAAATGTGCTACCGATTGAGAAAAGAAAGATAAGGATTTTTCTGAAAAGATTCTGTCCATGGAATTCCTCTTTAACAGCATTGCAGTCTTAGTTCTAACTCCTTTGTGTATTGAAGCAAAGCCTAATTGTCTTCTATTCAATTACTGAGAAAACAGAAACATGACATCTCTCTTCTCAATTTACACTCACTATTCTGGAAAACTATTGGACGTATTAGACACAATACAACTATTATTTTGAGGTTTCTAGAGGGTTTATTTATTTATTTTTCATAGCTGACGTCCCTCATTCTCAGCCTTTTTCTGATTTATATCAGCTGGTGATAGTGATTCCTTGGTGTTAAATTTACAAATATTTTGCCCCCAATTATCAATGTCTATAAATGTAATCCTGGCAGATGTAAAATTCGTCAAAAGTAAATGGTTTTTCATTAGCTTCATTTAACACTGGAACGTTCTAAGTATCTGGTCAACACTTCACCTGAATAGTTTTGTACACATAATAGTAATAGCAGACACTGAGTATGCAGCCATCGATAGAACTAAACATGAAAGACTGAGCACATGATTGAGAATGTGTGGCTGGTGGAGATCAGTCCTTTGAATGAGACTCAAGCAATCTGAGGTCAGAGGCTAGTTTAATTTCATTCTTTTATAACACATAACACACGCCTTGCTCATCTACCCCCAAATCATTGACAAATTAAATGAGTTGTGTAAAGATGCAGGCCAAATACACAGAAGAGCAAGCATTTCAATTCAAGGGTCCTTAATCTTCATGTTAGAGAACCTTGACTTGAGGAGGGGGCCGACATTAGTGAGAAAGATGATTTGACGTGAGTCCTACTTGGCTACTGGCTATGCGAGGACAAATTTCAGCGTCTCCTCACCACTGATATTCCTTGCTGTTATTTTCCTTGCAAACATATGGAATTGGCAATTAGCAGTTTACAGTCCTGATGTTTCACTTTCACCGTCATCTGAGCTTTTTCTCAGCTTCGTACTATAAAAACCTGCCAAGCGTATAACACGTTTTGAGAGATGGAGCAAAGTACTTGGGTAACAGCTGATACGATGATCGGATCTGGTCTCTGCATGCCTCAGCTTGTCTCCAGTCTGTTGCAGGACTTGTCTGGGTCCATGAGTTTAGGATTGTTTATGTCACTTGGCAAAGCACCCTGGCTGTGACGATGGGCCAGATTGTCTTCACAAGATGTTGAAGGCTGCATGGATGTTTGGATTCTGTGGAGTAATGAATTTGGACTTGCCCCAAAAGAAGTCTGCCTTTTGGCCCTAGATTCTAAGATGTAGTTTCATGCTCTAGGGGGGTATCTTTGTTTAGGGTAAGGATTTATTTGCCACGGTGGTTTTGGAGGGAGGTTAGTGGATGATAGTGTTAGGGCAGAGCTGTCCAACTCATAAAAATTACTATGGGACTTAAAGTAGGGGATTTGTGCCATATGGCATGAATTGACCTCAAAGCTGAGTTTAGACGCATGGACAATCAATTAATTTGTAATAACTAGGTCATGAAGGCCCAATAAAATCTCTGGAGATTGAAATGTGGTGAGCATCCCTAGTGATATTGTATGAATAGCGCTATGTGTCAAGGGTGAGAGAGTAATGCAACCAGATTTCTCAGAGCAGATGACGGAGGGCTCAAGTCTGAACCCCCACTCACCCCCCAGTCCCCAGTTCTGCCCCGGCATTCTGTGCTGTGTATATATTTTTTTACTTTGGCTGTTTTTCATCCATTTTGTCCCCAATAAATTGTAACCATGAGTATAATAGCTTTCAGCGAATTTTGTGAGTTCATATAGCAAATTGTTTAAACTGAGATTCATTTTGGAACTCCTTGAAATTGAAGTTGGTGTCAAAAGTTAGGGCAGCCTGGGTTGGCATACCCTAAAACTTTTCACACACCAGTTGTGTACAAACATAGTTTCTTTCCTGGAGAGAGAGAAACAGAGAGAGAGAGAGAGAGAGAGAGAGAGAGAGAGAGAGAGAGAGAGAGAGACAGAGAGAGACAGAGAGAGACAGAGACAGAGAGGCAGAGAGAGACCAGGGTGAGGGTTTGAACTTTATTGATTATGTCTAAATTTTGAGTCTATCTCTACTAATAATGATTTCAGTTCTTCAATTCACACACTTTCTGTTCAGAAATATGAAAACTGATGCAATGTATTTAGCAGATTTTTGTGAGAATCAAAGAGACTATACAAGATGTATGGTATGTGGTAAGTGCTTTCTGAACCATCAATTTATTGTTTACAATTCATGAAGGGCCTATGGAAGCAAATGGAGGCAAATATTGATGCTGGATCTACCTGGTCACACTGGGAACAGGCTCTGGAGAATGGGAAGAGTCAGATGGAGTGGCAGAGGCGTGAGCTGAACGCAGAAAATAAATGGAAAAGAATTCCCCACTTTAGATCTGCCACAAAGAAATAATTCAGGAAAAGATTTACAAGATTGTGATTAGGAGTGTGGAGACTGTGAGTCTAAGGATTAAAATGATCTTGTTTGGTAATCTCATACTAGAGTGCTTTAAATTTAATTGTTCATTAATAAGATACTTAGCAAGAAATCCCCAAGATCCAGTCATTATTCTAGATACTGATATTTTAGCAGGAAGTAAGCATCATTCCTCTTCTCCTGAAGACTGAATTGTTTTGAGAAAAACAAAACCAAAAAATAAATACATAGATCTATAGCAGAAATATTAGGTAATTGTAATCACTCTGAAGAGAAATAAGGCAGCTCAGGAGACTGAAGTTAAAGGATTGGCACTATTTAATAATAGGTGGTCAAGAAAGATATTTAGGGGGAAAAAGGCATTTAATCAAAATAGTGAAGACACAAGCTTTGTCAGTATCTGGCGGAAGATGGTCTCAGGCAGAAAAAATCCCAAAGTGGGAAATTCCTGGCTAGAAACAGAACAGCAGAACACCAGCCAGATAGAGCACTTACTGTTATTGATATACTTTAACCAATGTGTGTATTTTAATTTAACCTCATCTTATTTCAAGGTAACCCTTTAAAATTGAAAAAAATATTTCTAATAGACTTCAGGGAACTACAATTTGAAAAGATTTTTTAAAAGATAATGTAGTGAGACACATTCAATAAGATATTAAAAGGCAATACAAAAATGACAATGGATAGAATATATAGCAAAGATCTGAGAATCAACAGCCACATTATTGCACTAGCAGTAGCAGTTTGGAAATACTCCCTGAAATAGATTAACGAACATCTGGTACCATTAGAGAGCCGCTGGAAGCCATTTGTGATGGGGTAGGTTAGTCATTAAATCGTATTGGACAATTTTACTAGTTAGAAAAAACTGCGTCTTCCTGCCCCCGCCCCCATGTCACTTAGAATATTTTAAGATAATTTGCTTAAATAAAAAAATGCAATCCATGTAAGTAGAGAAGAAATCATGGGTTAAGAGTTAATTTTGAAAGAAAAAGTGGCCTGTCTTATCTTCAGGTAATTAAGACTTTGTAATAAATACACATATTAAAAATACAATACAACCTTTGCCCTCAACCACTTGTAATGCGTGTGTTTTTAAAAATCAAATTGAAAGCAATAGTTGAGGAGGAAAGCTACGGTGTGCACGTTCCTGACGTTTCAGTATTTCCCCATGTTTCTCAGTCCTGTTTGTCACCTAAGTGTAAGATACTCGCTGAAATTTGCTTTCTCACGTAATATTGTTAAATTTTAGTTGTTGAAATTCTTAGAGGCAGCACTCTATGTGATCAATTTATGTTCCAATATTTAAACATTATACTTCTCCAGGTAAGAAACGGAAGAGCTTAGATAAGCTTCAAAAACTAGGCATAGCCTTCTGACACCTGTACACATTTTTAATGGGCTCCGCGTCTGTCCTACTATTTCTCAAGACCATAGTACAATATCCTTCCACGGAAGGAGACATTTGAGAATATTTGGATTGCACTTTGAAAGTAGGATGTTTTATTTTCCCCTCCATTTCACTCTCAATCGGAAACATATGTAATGTTTTATTTGCAGGCTACAAAACAAATCAAAGAGGCACTTCTGGGTTGGAAGGAATTCATTCTTGCTGTGGACCAGGAGTTTAGCTCTGTGTCCAAACTTCTAAGCCCATTACTTCCTCTCCACAGTCATCAAGGTGAAAGAGCTACTTCTGCGCCCACTGCGGTTACCTCTGCCCTGGGGCTTGCTGTCAGGGCTGCCATCACGTCCCCCACTGCGCGGTCATTACCTTGTCGCCTCCCATTTCTTGGAAGTGTGTTGTTTCCTCTGATGATTGCCAGTCGCTCCACCGCTCCACCAAGACTGCTGCGTAGATGGTTGTTCAGCCGACAAGACCTCTTATCATCTTCCATCAGCCCATTCGTTCTTCATCTGCAGAAATTCTGCGATCAGGGACACCTCGTTTCAATGAAGCTTGGGAGTATGCACCAAGCACCCGAATGTGCATGAACCCACACCGAATCCCTAGCTATCTCCTGCCCTCATTTAGAATAGGCAAATGCTAAAAACTTGTGAACTACACTGCTCCATCTTCTAGGAGTTATATCTTTGATTATTGGAATGGTATTCAATGGGACCTTATGGCTGCATAGAAAAAACTAGGCTTAGGCATGCAACTTGGGTTTGAATTTCTGCTGGTGGATTAGATCTAACGACCGAATTTTGATGTGCTTTGCACCTTGATGCTTTTTTATTGCAGTTATTTCTCCACTGTTCAGCAATATTTCAGCATGTTGAGCTTAGGGAAGTCCTAAGAATCTGGCTTTCTCCCCACCTTCCCTGGGACTTTTTCTCTTGGGGCTTCATATCTGCATGGAGAGTGCAAAGGGCTCAGCTATTTTAATTTTCTCCTCATATTAACATTACGTAGCAACAACTACAGAACTGGTTCCTAGAAGGTAGGGAAAAGTGATTATGAATCTCACAGAGGTGAGCCAAAGGTGTATTTGTGAGATAATGAATTACATTATAAAATATCAGCAATTTGAATCAGAGGCTGGGTCTCATTCATGACACTGAAATGTTGGCTGTGTGAAACAAACAACAGCTCACTAGGACAGTACCTCTACGATGAGAAAGGTGTACAGATGGTGGCTATTAGAAAACTCTGTAAATATTAAAAATAGAACACAGAAAACCTAATTGCCAAATATTAGTAACTAAATATTCACACACAGGCCTAAATGCATACATTTTTATTATACAATTAAACATAAATGAGGCTTTTTGTGATGCTGGATTTTGAAAGCTTTGGAGACCTTCCAGGTCAACGACCAAGCTTCTTTGTGCAGGTGTCAGAGTGGAGACATCGTCAGGCAAAAGGGGGTGTAAAGTCCTTCGACCATTCGTGTGGACTAGACCACTCACTTTCCTCCTGCCATGTCCTTGCCTTCTACGGTACATACTGAGAATGCTGACTGGTTTTTTTTTTTTTGCCAGCATAAAGAAGTTTTAATTTTTCCCAAACAATTTTTTTTTTCAAATGGCAAATGAACTGAAATTGAAAAGTTGCAAATTCACAGCTGCAGTCTGTAGGGAGAGCAAAGCACTGTATCCATCAAATCTGCAAAATATACCAGCATGCAGGAAAATCAATTGATTGGCAGATGTGGATATTTACAACTCTCGTTAATTGCTTAAAATCAGTGAGTTGGGAGACTTTACTAAGCTTGGCTGCAGTTCAAGTGGAGTGCGATGGCTCTTTGGATAGGAAGCTGGAGAGGCCGAGACGTGTGTGATACCTTTCAGAAAAGAAAAGACAAACCAGGGGAGATAATGAGGAAATTACAACCAGAAACCTGGAAGAGGTTGAGTACGATGGCCCCTGGGAAATTCCGGGAGGAGCAAGTCCAGGGAAAGAGAGAATTGTCAAGTTAAGTATTGCAGAGAGATTCCAGGGAGAGTATTAGAAAAATACGAGTTTTGCAAAAGGCTGAACAATTGTAATTGAGAATAGGGTTTTCACAAAGGGGAAGTGATACAGCTAGGAGCTTATCCAAACAGTATATATTTGATTTGATAAAAATCATGGAGATGATTTCTAGGTTTAAGGAAATATGAATTATTGGAATGGCAGGAAGCTCCTTATGTTGATTCATGGCTGTCCATAGTATTAAATATGTCTTACTTGGAAGTCAAGGCCAACCTGAGTGTTCCGAACCGCATGCGTATCCATTGTTTTGGGGGTTAAGAGGAGGGGTGAAATGGGTGATTTCTTTCTTCCCAATTTCATGGGATGTCTCTCCCTTGTGGATTGAAATGCAATTCTGCTAATAGGAGAATCTGCTGTATGATTCTGAGGACTTTAGCCATCATTATTCACAAATAACTCAAAGAGCACCGAGAGTACAGAACATGCGCAATATCTGATCTGAGCACGCAATGAGCAGAGCCACTTACACAAGTGGAGATGTTTACATTTGCATTAGAAACTGCAGGTCCTGGAGGTAAATAGAAGCTTGTTTCCTAGTTTTTAAATATATTTCACATTTAAAATATGCAAAAGTGATACGACTAGCAAAATCATATTAATGAAAGAGTTATGAAATGTTAATTTCCCCAAGATTACATATATTCCAATGTTTGAGATTTGATTACAGTCTTTCAAAAGCTCGTGATCTTTCATTTAGGTGGTATTAGTTTCTACTAGAAGATGAAGAAATTATGATTTTCACATTAAAGAATTGTACTGAATGGGGTAAAGATAAGGATTATTTTTACAGAAAAAAGTAGAATAAAATTTTGTGGAATTATTTTCTTTTACTGTTTTAGAGTAGGAAACATATTCATGGTCAGAAATTGTGTCTACAGACTTCTGAAATCTATCATAGGGTTTAAGAGTACATATTTTAGTTTTTATAATTTTCTTCTATCAATTTATAAAATTCTCTTTCGCTGTTACACTTTGTAACATCTAAATTTTGTGTTCAAAATGTCTTACTTTGCCTCATTCTTTGTTTTTTTTTTTTTGAAACAGTGTCTCATTATGTAGTCCAGGCTGGTCCTGAACTCACTATAGAGCCCAGTCTGGCCTCAAAATCATGGTAATCCTCCTGCCTCAGCCTCCAGTGAGTGACAATTATAGGTGCGCTAGGTGTGCACCGTCATGTCCACTTATGTGCCATAGAGGAATTGAACTCGGAGCCAGGGCCTCGTGCTCGCTAGGCAAAAGCCCTCTACCTGCTATGATATTCCTCCAGCCTTTAATTTACTTTGTTCCTATAAATACATTTGGGAAGGCAAGACGCTGATTAACATTTTTTTTCTATACTGCATTGCCTGTATTGTCTTGTTTTGAATATTATAGATTGTTATGATATCCAATATTCTAAATGCCACTTTGTGGTATTTTTAAAGTTATTTGATGTATATTGACATATTTTGTCATTTAGCATAAACTTGGAAGTCATATTCTACTCACAAAACCATTGCGTTTTAAAAAATTTTTAAATTCTCATTTGAGGCTTTTCCTTGGGATCCTTCACTCTGTTTATTAGGCTCCGTGCCATATCCCTCAGTGATGCCTTACATGTCTTCTTGAGACTTTTCTAAAAATCTTCAATTTTAATCCTTATATAATATAGACAATGGATGTACGCTCCATTGAGTCTTCTTATCTTTTTCAGGAACTCACAAAATATTTTTCAGGCGTTTATTTGCAACTCTCCATCTACCTAAACATTTCATACATTTTAATATTTACATATTGATCACACATTACATCTATGTAATTTGCAACGAGTCGATTTTGTTTCATATATTTGACTGCATTTTTTCGTTTCACATTTCCTCTTCCACCTTTCCTTACTTTCTCTTCCTGTTTTCACAGCTCCTCCCTCCCTCCATCCCCTCTGATTCTTCCTTTGTCTTTTCCTGTTTCCTCCTGCACTGGCAGTGGGTAGGTCTTCGAGAGCACTAAAGACAGTAGGAAGGAAAGCAGTCACGTGATAACAGCCGGGCCTCCACTTCCTTCGGAATTGGCTGCTGTTCAAATCAGCTATCAACCCTACTTACCCGCGGCAATCCGTGCCTGGAATGTTCTTCGGAAAGACAAATGAAAAACTAGGCTGCTGTCTTTGTTCTAATTCTGAGTCTTTCTTGAAATTCCGTCCTCAATTTCAAATACACTCCATGAGAGATAAACTGTTCTTCACTCTTCCTGATGTACCTAGATCCAAGGTGGAGCGTTGTAAATATCTATCGAATTAATGTTGTTACAGAATCGTTGAAAATCCTACTATGTCAAGAACTGCTTGACATAGGTGTTCTTTATTGTGTTAAAAAAGATTGGATTCATTTCTTGAAAAAGGACAAGCATTATAAGTTTTACTAACTATTTTGTGATTCTCGAGATAGCAAAATTTGTTGATTTTTACTTTTAGCCTAATGATATAAGGCCTATGTTAGATTTTCTGATATTAAACAACTCATGTATCCGTGTAATAAGCACCACCTTTGCAATATGTTATATTTTAATATTTTGCTTCATTTTATTTGCTAGAATTTTACTTAGATTTCATATCAAACCCCCAAAGTGAGGATTTTCTGGGATTTTATTTTGTGCCCCATTTGTTAGGAATCAGTAGCAGGGTTGTGTGAGGTTTGAAAGCAGAAATGAGGATGTTTGCCACATTATGCATTGTTAACATTGTGTTAAATTTTATGACTACATTTTGTTTAATTCTATGCTTAATTGGTTACATTACTTAGCACTGGGTAATTTATATCGAAATCTGATGCATCTTCTGTCTCATTTGCCAAAATGCTACAAATCTGGTTTTCTTTCTGAAACATTGGTGTAGAAGCATCTCTTTCTGCCTGGATGCATTTTGACTTTTGCTTTTCTCTTGGCAATTTAGAGCAGGTCTAGTCAGTTTTCCTGGTAAATTAAAAATTTCCTTTTTTCTGTATAAAAGTCTGATAATTATTATGATGTTTGCTGTGATTATCATTTAGCACAGCTAAGCTTTTCTCTGAATCTTTATTGTTTTTGGCATTATATTTTTATGAAATTGGTTGGCCAAGTCTCTTACAGCTATTTGCAAAGAGGCCAATGTTTTATAGAAATGAAGATAGCAAATTCAAACTCCTTGTCCCCTGAAGACAGCTCATCTATATTACAAAAGAAATTAATCAACTTTTGTGCTATATGAAGTATATATTTTAAAGTTATTAGAAATTTCACAGTTCTTTGAATTCTGTGTCTTGCAGTGAACTTAAACAAAGAAAGCATTAAAATTTTGAGTTTTTGTTTCAATTTTATTTAAGATTCTTTTTTTTTGTACTCAAGATTCTTGCCTAATTTGCTCCAGTTTTGTTTTCTGGTGTTTTTGTTTTGTTTTGTTTGTTTTGTCAGCAGGATGCCTGGTGAATAAAAAATGTTCAAAAAGATAGAACGAGAATGTTTAATGACAGTAGACAAAGAGTATCTTTTAGGTAAAAAGCTTGGAAATCAGGAACCATCCCAAATATTATACTTAGGGACTATAGAAAAGTTTCATGAAGACATATCAGTTTCTTTATGATGACATAAATTCCTTCAAAAGAAAGAAAAAAGAAAAGAAAGAGACATACTCATGGTTCCTACGCATACAGAACTCTATCTACCGTCATCTTGTTAGAATGTAATTTCACAGTACTCCTGCTTTACTCAGAATTTCCACTGGCTTCTAGTTTTATTCAGAGGGATAGTCAAGGGCTTCATGACCTCATTCAATGCACAGATGAGAGCGAGTCCACCCTTGCTTTGTTGAATCGCCTCCCGTGATCTTGCTCACGTGTACTCTCTTTGTCTCTACTGGCGTTCCCGTATCACTGACACGTTGGTCTTCCTGCTGCCTCGGTGCCGTCATCCCACTTGCCATCTTCTCTGCTTGGAATGTACAACCACACTGGTTCCTTATCTCCCTGTGGTTTTTGGTTCCAGACTTTATCAACAAAGGCTTTCTGTCTGTAATTTCCACCTCCCATCAACATGTTGTAACCTCGGTACTTGTTTTATTTAATGCATAAGATTCTTTTTATTCCTTTCACATATCTTGTTTATTATTGGTCTCTCTTATGACAAGCTTGATTATAAGCTTTATTATAAAGTTCATAATTGCCAATAATTTTCATAGGTTTTGTTTACTATCTCAAACACAACTTTTAGTACAGGACTTGCCCCATAACATGAATGCAATAAATATAGAATGGATAGTGAAATTTGGTACCAAAATTGGCCATAGCTTGATTCATTAGAGAATACAATTTCTAGCGTTCAGACTAGTATCAGAATTCTCACCCAGAACTGTTGTTAAATTAGGGGCCTCACCTGTGAAGAGGGAACTGACAACCTTTGGAATAGATTCTCTTTGGAGTTCCTTTTACTTTACAGTGGGTGATGGGTGATAGAAACGACAAAGAACTTAGAAAATCTTTGTGCTGAGGATGGTGGCTTTGATGCTAAGATATAAAAGGCCATTAGTCTTTTGCAGAACAATTTTCAGTTTGTGCTGTATTATTTATGAATGCTATGTTTTCAATAAATTTCCTAAAGCTGACCTCTGAGCATCGTCTCTGTCAGGCTCCATTTTGTTCAGCTATTAAATATTGCCAACGTAGTTCTTACTTAGATATTAAGAAACACATTCATTATTAGAATTTTTCTAAGAAAAAGCAATTCTTACTAAAGCTCTGAAATGTTCTGTGTGCACATGCCTTTTCTGTGTTATTTCTTTTTCTAAACCTGATTTACCAAAAATCAAACAAAGTGAACGAATAACAACAAAAAAATTCTTTGAAATTTAACAACATTAAAGTGAGTGCTCTATACATTTTCAAGGTTTTCTGTGTGGTTTTATTTTGTTCTTTCCTTTTCATAGAATGATCATCCCTTATCCAGCATGGTGGAGGCTTTCTTGACGCCCCCCCCCCCATTTTTATCAGTATAAATATGCGATACACAATGGTTACATTGAGCTTGTTTTTTGTTCACATATATATGGTATCAACATTACGATCCCTTCCCCTCCCCCTTTAGGCCCTCCCACTGCCTCTCTTATCCCCCCCACCCTCCACTATCACATCTATTTGGTTCTATAAAATGCCTGGACTCTGGGTTTCTCATATTAGAGAAACCATGCGATATTTAACCCCCTGAGTTTGACTCACTTTGCTAAGGTCAAATAGTGTGTTTACTGAGAAACCTCCTAAAGCAGCTCTGTAAAATTCCCTGGCATTGACCTGTTTTTCCTCTCTCATACAGGTCACTACCTAAAGTCAGCGTATGTACTTTTAATTTATATGCATACATGTTTCATAGTCTGCCTGCCCTTTACTAGAACAGAAACTGTATAATAGTAGGATCTTGTCTATGTTTCGAAATATTGTATTCCCAGCATGAAGCATTATGCCTGGTACATATAAGACATTCAGATAATGAAAAGAGAATGTATGAAGAATAGATGACCAAATCTAAAAGACCACTGAGTAGCCTGGTGTGTTATTTTATCACTGATGACTTCTGAAAGCTCTGCTCTTGCTCGTGCTGTTTTCAACAAGCTGCTACCACGTTTGTTGGAAGTGAAGCATTTATAAACCAAGGCGAGAGTGTTGCTTTTGATTCTTTTTCCTCTCTCTTCTAAAGCACTCAAAAATGCAATGTGAAAAGATAAAATCTCTGGGGGTGGACAGGTGGGAGAATTATGTGACAGAAACTGGCAACTTACATAAGGATGGAATCTGGCCCTTCCCGTTAAAGTGGTAGTTGAGGTTCAGAAATTTGAAGTGATAATACTTAGCAGAGCTGTAGGTGCACTCTTAAAGGCACGCTATAATATGATTTGAATAGAAATGGTAATTTTACTTAATTCTTACTTAGCTTAGGATGAGCCTACAATATCACCTGCAAATTGAACGTTTACAAGGATAGCATACATTTAGTACTTCTGTGACAAAATAGACTCTGTATTTATTCTATAAACACTTTTTCAAGTATAAAATATATGTGCCAGCTATTTTAACGACTTCCAGGGGTTCTACATAAATGCAAATCAAGCTTTGTCTTCTGTTATCTAATATCTACAATGTAAAAACATTCTACTTAGCATTTAGGGAACTAAAACTGAAGTGCTGTCAAAAAGGCTATGTGAAAACTAAATGGTCATAGAGTACATGGTAACTATGTCGCTAGCACCTAGTAGGCTAGTAGACCTTCACAAAGAGTTCATTATAAGCTACATTATAAGTTTGTTTTTTTAGGTGGTGTTATGGCTTAGATCTGGAGTGTTCCCCCCCCACCCCCAAGTCTCATGTGTTTAGATGTAGCTGGATACCTATGCAACCATGTGCTGTTGGGGTGGTGGGGCCTGAGTGGAAAGGGCAGATGCTTGGGGCTTGACCTGGAGGGATTGTGTCAGCTTGTTGAGAATAGGAAACACCCAATCAGAGCTTTCAGGCGTGTGTAATGGAATTGTGGGTCAGGAGATGAGAGAAGAATATTTACTCTGGGTGGGGGCAGCCCAATACTCAATTTGAATTAAGTAAAAGAAGAAACATTGTTACAGCTTTCTTTCTGGGAAAACTCTGGCCTTTGCCTTAGTCTTCGTAGATAGACTGGCTTCTCCCCCATTTGGCAATCTGTCTGTCACGTTTGGAAGAGCTTTTCTCCCACTAGACCTGTGCCATGTGCTTCCACCATTGCTGGCTACCCACAGATGGATTGTGTGATATCCCAGCACTGGGATTCCTGCGTTAGCCTAGAACCTGTCTCAAACAAACTAACCAATAAATGAGTTAATGGATAGTGTGAGACCCTCTGATGTTAAGAGATAAAATAAATTTTTCCTCTCCTAAGTTGGGATGTCAGGTACCCTGTCCCAGCAACAGATAATGAACTCAGACAAGTGGTTTCTGGGAGCCCAACATTGTTTCCGGTCATAGTACTTCTAAAATGCTAGAACTCTACAATTTTCTTCACTGAAGTTCCCAGAAAGTTTTCACAATAATTTCAACTAAGAAAATAAAAGCATCATTACTTGAAAACAATCTGCAGTTTTGCCCCTTTGTTCTTAGAGACGCATGAGGAAGTTGAGACAAAATACCCAATTCTCATTATTTAGAGGAGGAGTTTTATTTGACTCATGATTTCAGAGGACTTAGTTCATGATGAGCTAACTTCAAGACATAAATATCATGGTAGAAGAACATGGTGTAGAAAATTGCTTAATTTATGGTAACTGGAATGCAGAACTGGTGAAAAGACAGAAGGGGAAGAGAGTTCAGATACATAGCCAAAGGACACACTTCTTTGTCCCTCTGAGACACACCAAAAACTGTGCTTCACTTATCCTCTAGATGGTACCAAAGCCAATCAAGTTGGAAATTATGTTAGACCGTTAAACATTCCTTATTGTGGTTATGGTCTGCAGTGGCAGAAATATTTTGCATACAAGCAAAACACAATAATTCCTTTCTCCAAAATCTCAATAATTCCAACATTGCTAGAAAGTTCAAGACAAAGTCTCCTCTGACACTCAAGGTAATGCTTACCTGTGAAACACTGAAAAAAGAAAAAAAAAAGAATTTACATAATACCAAAGTATAATTGTACAGGGTAAACCCTTCCTTCCAAAAAGGTAGATAGGAAGGAGAGAAAAGAATCACAATAAAAGCAAGACTGAAACCCATCAGGACAAACATTAAGTCCTGTATCTTCACATTTGGCATCCAAGGTACATGGTGGTGGAAAGTCAGTCTTAGATGGGAAGTCAATTTTAATGTAGCCAAACCTTTGTTGCCTGGCTGTTTGTGGCCCACAAGGCCTCTCTCTTAGGCTGGCTCCATTCATGGCCTGTAGCTTCCCTCAGCAATCATTTTATGTTCCTCTTCCTGGCATATCTAAGTTTTTAGTGGTCACATTGCACTTCTGGCTTCAATCACACAGCTTCATGCTCTGCCTTTTCAGAGTCTCTTTTGCCTTGTCTCCTCAGCCTTGGTTTTTATTTTTTATTTTATTTATTTATTTTTAAAATCTAGATAGCAGCCTCCTTGACTCCAAAATTTTTGCATCCGGTAGACCAGTAGAACAGGCATTATAAAGGTGACTCCAAAGTCTTTTATCAACAGGATTGATAGCCAGACCCCTTTTGACATGGTCAATTAGAGCTACAGCAACAACTCTGCTACTCTGATATCAATTTTCAGTATGAGGTAGACTTGTTGCTGAAATGCAATACCCAACACAAAACACCCCAAGGAAGAAGAAGCTTAATTTGGCAGAAAATTTTGGGGGATTCACTTTATGGCTGTCTGACTCCCAGGTAAAAAGTTCATTGCAGAATGGCATGGTAGACAAAACATACTTAGCTTGTGGTGGCCAGAAAGAGTAGTAGGGGAGCAGTACCGGAAAAGAAGAAACCCGGGGATATATATAGTTTCTAAGAACATGCACTATAGTCTACTAAAAAATACTAGCAAGTGTGCCTGGATAACTCTGTAGGTGGTTCCCAAACCAATCAAGCAAGCAAATATATTTAATCATCATATAAACTTTGATTTTTTTAAAAATCCAGGCTTTGTTTGAGGTTATAATTTATTAGATTTCTCAAGATTTTTGAAACTTAAGAAGAGACAAAGTGAAAATATATATATATATATATATATATATATATATATATATATATATATATATATGTATATGTATATGTATATGTATATAGTGTGTGTGTGTGTGTGTAGGTGTGTTAATTTTTCTTTGAAAATCATCTTTGAGTATACTTCTGTATTATAACATTTTGAGGACAGAACAGTTCTTTTACTTGGATGTCAAAAATTCACTACCCAAATTTTAATGATCATTGCACTTTCTGAAATTTCAAATAAAATGAATCCTTGTCTACCACATGTATATTTCTTCCAAGAGCTACCATTTCCAAAACATTTAAGTACAATTATTGCCTACTAAATTTTCGAAAAAAACCTGACTTGTAAAAACAATTAGAATTTAAATAACAATAATGAATTGTGAGATGATTGAACCAACTTTAGATTACTCAAGGCAATACTGAAGTCCTTACAGATGACAATGATTAAAGCTGTTACAAAAATGATGATAAAAAGTCTGATGTTAAATATAAATGCCTTATGATAAAAGATATCTCAAGAGTTAAACCAATTTTCTTTTTAAGTTACCGAACACGCTGACATGTAGGATCGGGTAAATTGAAAATACTGGTAGAAGCCCCGTGGATGTTGCTCAGTGGCTAGCATATGTATGGCCATTAATTCCATGGCTCATCACTGAAAAAATACTGGCAGAAAAAAATAATAATGGATGGATTTGTACAGAAAACTTTTAGTGGTCTTTTTCTTCCTCTCTCATCTTTCTGGTTGAATTTCTATGAATTTAAATGTGGTGTGCGTGTGTGTGTGTGTGTGTGGGCATTTGCATCCTTTACCAAATTTACCGTATGGTGTAGAGCACATTTCTTAAGACAGCAAAACAGAAAGCAACCTGAATATCAAACGGGCTCTTAATACGATATTTTTGTTTTTATCCTGTGTTCGATATTCACAGACTTTTCACCCTGTTCCGAAGTATGACTTTCTTGGAAAATTAGATGAAAGAAGATTTCAAAGGGGACAGACGCTAATTTCCCTAGTATCTTTTCTAAGACAAGTAGCCAGATGCTCCCTCACAGGGGGAAGCAAGCTGTTGTAGTCATCTCAGAAGTTTGAAGAAACACCGAACAAAATACCCGCAGAAGCATGTAAAGATTAAACCATTCCTGGATGGAGCCCCCAGGTCATGGCAAGTGGGTGTTGTGCCTTTGACACCCTGACAAAATGGAGGTTTAGAAAGAAATGTCAGGGTCAGTCTAGGGGGATTCACTTGTTGACACAGCTCTGTTGCACCACTCCAGGGAGAACACGATAAAACAAAGACACTCAGAAGTCCTGCTTAGAGTTTGGAGCATGTTAGAAAACATTAAAATGTCTTGTTTGATCAACTTCTACACTTTCGGCAATGCACAAAAACCGAAGGAAAGGGCATGGATTCCTGGAAGACTCCCTGTGTTTTTCAATTATTTTTGATCACGAGTAAGATGGATTCAGGGATGGAAAATCAGGATGCATGCATGAATAGGGAATGTGAAGAATAGATCTGGGGGAGAAAAAATATGAAAGAGAGAGAGAAAGAAAGATAGACAAAATGCCTGACGTGCCTAAGTGTTAAAAAGATTATAAAAATAGTAGGTTTGCGAGTGAGAAAACCAACCCCTTTCCCTAGGAGAAAACCATTTGAGAAGACACTTTAGGCAGCAGGAGTGCAGTGCTAGGTCACAAAATAGGTGTGAGCTTGGCAGTTGTTGTTAGGACCTTGTAGGTGAAGTTGGAAAGCCATGCGGTGCTTTTTGATTCAGGTTGAGGGATATTTTCTTAAGCACCTAGGAACTCACTGAAGGTTTTATATAAGGGAATGAGATGGTGTGGTTATCATTTTTTAAAAAGATCTCTCTGGCTTATGATGACATATTTTAGACATGTTTCATTTATAGCCTTGTCTTGGAACATCCAGGCTGTCATCCAAGCCAGCAGACACAAAATGGCGACATGATTAGGGAAAGATTCTCTTTATAGTACCTATTCTGGACCAATCTGTGGCTTTTATGTGCACATTATCATTGCCCTGGACCCGTGACGGACCTGGAATTGGAGGCAGCCTTCATCCGTCGTCCAAACCACTTTATGAAGCCATCGTCTACACAAGTCTCTTGAGGCTCATTCAATTACTCCTAAGGCTCAATTTTTCTCAGCTCACAAAGAATATCAAAATCATGGTTGTGAAAGCTCATATTAACACCATGATGAGTACCATGTTCATAAATACCAAAACTCTTCTACACATTAAACACAAACTGAGCAACAATACAAGTAGTTCTATATTTCAGTTAATCTTTTTATGTAACTTTATTATATCTTAAACTTTCCATGTTGGCAAAAGGCAGCAGTCAATGTTTTCTCAAAGTGATATTATTTCAAGGAGAAGAAGAAAGACCGTAAATTTAGAAGTAAGACTCAGGAGAAATAAGAGATTTATTTTTTGAGCTAAAGCACCTCAACATCAAACTTAATTTGTACAAAATATTCCCAGCTTTCCTCTTCCAGAGCCCATACTTGAAGAATGCTCATTCCTCTCAGTTTCAGCAGACATTACAGGTCATCTGATTTGTGTCAGAGAAGTTTCTGGACAATTATGATTAAGAAATTGGGATGAGCAAAAGAAGGAGCAGTCGCTAGAGGGGCACTTGCTAGGCTCGGGAAGATGTCGTTCACCTTGGCATAAGGAGCAGAGATTGCTGGAAGGAGGGACGAACGGTAGACGAAAAGCTTGCAGCTGAGCCCCAGGAGGGCTTCATGGAGGGTAGAGAGTGAGGCCGCTGGGAGGAGGAGAAGGAATTTAAGAGAAACATGCTGGCACTGAGAAATTTCATCCGAACCACCCCCACCCTCCCGCATTTCTTTTCAGTTTTTCTTCAGGTACTATTTCATACAAGGGCACAAACATATGGGTCAGGAATTCCAAAGTAAATGTAAGCCATTTTTCTTTTATTCATTTGAGAAGAAAGAAAGGGAAAAATGAAAAAGGGAAAACCCACATAAAAGAAAACTAAAATAAAGCTGGAAACTAGTCACTTGTCTGCTGGAGGATTTGATTTCTTAGCTTTTCAAATTCTCTTTTATTGTTTCTTCACTGAAGTGAGCCGTTCTCTTAAGTCTTTTAGTTGCTTTCTTGTTGTTGGGACAAAATACCTGACATCCACAATTTAAGGGAGAAAAAAGGTATTAAACTCACAGCTTCAGAAGGTCTTGCACTTTGCATTCATGGGCAGCCAGCAACATTGGATGCATAAGGCAGAGGTTGGAGAGCTGCTCGCCCCGCTGCAGACAGAAAGACAAACAAAGCAGGAGGAAAGTGAGCCTGCTCCTGGAGACTCAGGCCAGGCCAGAGCTTTCCCAGGAAGAAGGGAAGAAGCTAAGCAGTGTTTCTTCCTCCTTCCTTTACTTAGCTCAGGCTGCCAGTTGGAATTCCCACACTCAGGGCGCGTGTCCCTCCCTCACTTAGTGGTTCACAGGTCAACCCCAGTATGAATAAGATGACACAGTTCTTCCAGTTCAAGCCCCAAGCACCTGCTACTTTCAGCCACGCCCTACCTCTCGACAGCACGCAGTCCCAAATACCTGAGGGTTTGGGCGGACACTCACTATCCAAATGATCCTTCTTTAGTGTATTGAGTAGCTCTTGAGCACAGAAGCAAGACCCACCCCTGAGCTTGGAGACGGAAGGTGCCGAGGGTCTGGATTAAATTTACTGCCAGTCCTATTTCATCTCTCATCACATTTTTTCGCTTTACATATGTCAGTCACGTGGAATTCCTCGCTATTCCAAATACCCTCTGTAGCCTTCTTATTTTTTCAGCTTCCTTCTTGGCTCATTGATTTATTAGCCACTAATTTATTTTGCACATTCTACACATTAGTGGTTTCAGATTCAATCACACTCATGCTTATTGAGGACAAATATGCAATCTATGTTTGCAAATTTGCATCTGCAAATAGTTTTAATCATGTGATGCTTGATCAAGATTATTAATAAATAACCAACTTTATGGTGATTTCCTTAAATCTTCTTGCTTTTCTCTGTGTCACACACAAAGCACACATCCTGGAAAACAAACACAAAAATTCCCCATCCTTCCTCCAAGCCTTCACTTATATTAAGATGACACATGTTTGTGGTTGATTCACATAGAAAGGGTCTCAGCCTCATCCTGGCATGTAAACAGTTGTCACAAGAAACTTCAAAAATATTCCAGAGTATTTCATCAGCCAAAATGAATTAGTTCTCTTTCAGATTTCAAAAATCTAGTAAATTTACAAAGTAATTATATATATATATATATATATATATATATATATATATATATATGCATGTACACATTCACGCATGAGAACATTTTCATTCATATCATTATTCATAAGGTGGTTTAAATATTTAAAGGATTTAAGATTGACACACAGAATGCTGACGTTATTAAGGGAGAAGATGGATTTGCCAGTTGAGTAACTCTTATTTCACTCATCTGATAATGTTTTAAGTGACAGTAAAACATTGACTGACCTTGGTGGAGATATCCTGGCAGTGCATTAATGTGGCCAATCAAACATATGAACAAACAAATCTAACAAGGTGGCAGGCTGACCAGGATCAAAGCCTGTACGGGAGCTCTTGTGCAGTGGTTGCTGGGCGCGATTGTCAAGCATCGTTCAGAGAAAGAAAATACACTCACGTGCCAAATAAAATCTTAAATCAATTCTTCAGTTTGCTGCTTAAATGTAAAATAGTCAAAACATTAGTTGATTAAGTACTTAATTTTGTGAAGCAAGCTTCATGAAAAAGAGGAATTCAATTATATCAGAGTAACAATACTGAACAATGATTTTCATTTGTATAGACTACTAATAAAAATTGGCAAAAGCTAAAGAGTATGCATGAATAAAACATTTTTCAAATTACAGAAGAATTCTGTAAACCTAGGAAGCATATTCTCAATTACATCCTTGGTCAATGACAATATTTACTTTTTTGTCTTATAAAAGACAAAGGAATATAAAACACCCAAAAGATACCAATACTAAACTTAATGACATGCCCATTTTCATATCTGCATTTCCACAAGCATGCCTGAGTAATTGTAAAGTGTTAAGCAGAGGCTCGCTCTCTGTGGGTGAGACCAACATAAGAACTAGTGACTTCGATGCATCTGTTTTTATAAATCTTTACTTTCTTGAGTATCATTAGGAAGAGATGAATTAAGAATCGTAAACAGTCCAGCACACATTCCAATATAATGCACTAATCAAGCAATTGCAGGTTAGTTTCTGAAAAGAATTTAGTTCATAAATCAGATATTTATTTTAAAAGGAGAGGGATAATAAGAGATTCTAAAACATGCCATTTTTAATAGCAGTGTATCAGAAGCAAGGCTCTTGACCTTATTTCTAAAATTTTACAAGTAAGTTTCTACATGATAGCAGGATTTATCATGTGTTGCTTCAAAAGGTCAAGCAGAATTAGTTTCATATTTGTATAAACCATGAATAATCAGTGAAAAATGAACAATCTTCACTAGAGGAGATGGATAAATGGGAAAAATCTATGACAGATATATCTAATAAGAATAGTGAAAGGAATGCTTAGAAATGTAATAGTTTATGTTTAAGTTACAACGAATGTTGCATTATGTTTTCAAAGTTATTACTTCAAGTCAATGATTGCAATAAATATTCCACACAATTTAACAAATATAAGGACTATATAACACTAAACTAATATTTTTTGAGAAAGGACAAACTTCTACTATTCTTTTAAGTGTGGTCAAAGGGACATTAAAATATAAATTTTACCCTACCAGGAAAGAGTGCCTGGGCAAAGATCTTCAACCAGAAGAGGAAATGTGAGAATATATAACTAGACTTTGAAGAAAGAGTCAAAGTTTGTAATGTGACAATCTAAGATGCAGTGAAAAAAGAAATGCAGTAAAAAATAATCTGTTCAGCAATTGTTCTTCTCTCCACCCTCCAGCACCTCGAAATAGCCTCCATGTCCACAACCTTCATTCCACAGATGCCTGTTTCAGGAGAGGTGACAATTCTTTCAAAAGTATTAGCAACAAGTGGAACTGATGTGTGGAATCATGGATCCGATGAGGTGATGCTTCTCCACAGTGTGGACCACCCATTGGCGAAGCAGGTGTGCCTTCCGGCATCAAGGCCAGGCTGTTAGCTGAAAAATACCTGGATAAATTGATTCAATTTTGACACAAAATCACATATACATTAAAAAAATCAACTTATTAATTTTATTCCTTTCCTTAGTTCGAGAGTTCTCAGTTCTGTAAAATTTGAAAGTTAAAAAGCAGCAGCAATTCTCTGGGAAAGGGTGAGAGTTTGTTTATACACTAACAGACTAGGCCTTTCATCATCTCAATTCTTTTTTTTTTCTACTTTCTTTTCCAGACTTTCCATATTCTGCTAATACTTAAGGATTTAAATATTCTTATTTCATTAAGGATGGCATTGTAGAAAATAGTAGCTCACTCAAATGAACGTGTGGAATTCTCTTTTGGAGGTTAAATGTATTAACATAAAATATAATTAATGTAAAATATAAAATTAATACAAATTTAGATGTATAAAATTTAAGTGTGCAGCCTTTATGATGTCTATTTAAATTGATATTATTTTAAAATAATATATTTATGAAAAATTTTAAGTCAGGTCTTCAGTGTAAATTTTTACAAAGTTTTATAAACACTTTATGTAAGCTTAAGCCATTTATTATACAGAAAATGAAAGTCAATTTTAAAAATATTTTCTTAAATTTGTTCTGTGGTACTGGGAATTGAGCCCAAGGCTTTCACCTTCAGCTACGTTCTTCTCTCAGTTTTGATTTTTGATTTTGAGGAAGGGACTCAGTGGCTCAGGCTTAAACTTGTGAACCTCCTGACTTAGCCTCCCAAAATACTGGGATTACAGGCCTTGGCCACCGGGCTCAGGTAAGACTCCCTTGAAGTATGAGGGCACCAACAACTTCATTTTTTTCAACACAATAAATATTGGAACTTTTTCAGATAAATCACATGTCTAGAAAGTTAAAGTTCAGTAGGGTTATTGAATAACTCTCGGGTGCATTTTTTAAAATCTTAGGTAATCTATGAGACAATAATTCTCCTTCCTGCATGCACACTCTTGGCTTTTTGAGGTACGGGAATATCAAATATGACATGTGAAAGCTACATTCTGTCTTGTCCACAAAAGACTGCATTTAGTTTTCAGCCTTTTGAAGAATTTCCACGTTGCCGGCTGTCATGGTTATACCAGATTGTAATCCCACCAGCAGTGCAAAAGAACCGGTTCCTTTTCTTCCCTCAGCCTCGCCAGCACTGATGGCCCTTCAAGCTCTAACAATAGCTAAAATGTAGACGACACCAAAATATCCGTCAACCGACCAATGGATACAAAAATTGTGGTACATGTACACGATGGAGTACTACTGTTCCATACAGATAATAGATTGGAGGCTTTGTAGGTAAATTGTTGCAACTCGAGCCATTATGCTCAGTGATACGAGTCAGGCACAGAGGTTGTATGGTTTCTCGGATATGAGAAACCCAGAATACAGGTATTTTATAGAACCAAATGGGAGTGATAGTGGGAGTTTTGGGGGATAGGGAGGGTCCAGCGGGAGGGAAAGGGACTATAATTTCGATGCTATATATGTGTGCACAAAATACGGAAGCTTAATGTAAACATTGTGTATTGCATATCTATCTATATTATTAAAATGAGCAAAAATGAAAAAGCAAAACACAAAACACGACATTTAAAACAAGCCCTCTCTGGTGTAGTTGCGCGAGTTCCCTGGGCTGGGATACAACATTAGCCTTTTTGCGTAGCCAAATGTGTGGCGAATGATCAGCAGGGAGTTGCTATGAGTATTATCACTGCTTCACTTCCCATCTAACCTTTCAATATCTTTGCTTCCTTCCAAACACGTTACTATATTTGTGTTGCCTCAGAAATGATTATTCATTTCTCTGCCGCTTGCTATTCAACTTTTTCTCTGCCATGTTTAATAAAAGTCTGCGTATTCTTTAACTTTATTCCTAAACTTCTGACAAGCTCCTGAACAATTTCCATTTCTACAAATAGCAAGTCATTTTTTTTTCTGAGATGTTATTTTTAAAAAAATATGTAGTATGTGTTTATTTAAACCCAGTGCCAAGTTGCTGCCTTGTGGTAGTTTTGTTTATAGTCAAAGGTTGACCAGGTCATGGAGAATCATTTTAAGAGGGAAGGCAGTTGTTCTGTGGTGAATCAAAGGCTCTCGAGGGATGGAAGTACCAGGGAACATTGCTTGTGCCTCTCCAGAGTAGAGTCCTCTCTTCACTTTTCATCACTGAGCCATTCATTTGTCAAACTCTAAGACAATGTTAAAGTTCCCTAGGAAACCAGGCATTAACATCCCATTTCTGAAATAGAAGAAATATAGATCTTTGTGTCTCTCGACACTTGAGATGACAGGTATCCCAGACAGTAAGAGATACATAACGCACACATGAAGTCAAATTTCTTTTTCTGTTATCATAGCTAGTGTAAATTGTTCTCTATTCAGCTTTGCAGAATTGGTAAAGCAACTCCTTAACACCATAGCATTGCAAACAGGAGTTCACACACACACACACACACACACACACACACACACACACACACACACACACACACACACACACAGTGTAAATTATGGTTTTGGATGCAGGCGACATAATTTTTTGAAGAATGATGAAGAAAAGGAGTTTTGCCTACACTAGCAGCTGAGGAATTGAGTACATGTTGGTCTGACAATTAAAAGATTGTTCCACAATGCATTACGGACAAGGAGAACGACATTACATTTTTTCTCTCTTCTCTCTCTCTCTTTCCCCTTAACAAAAGTCTCAAATAGCTGGTGTGCTTTTATTTAAATCTCTTCTGGGAGCTTAGGCCTCCTGACAGTCATTTGGCAAAGCCACCTGCCTTTGCCAGCAGGGAGGGCTCCTCCTCTCTGTCCCCTGACTGATTTGCATGCTCTCTCTGGTGTCCCCAGCAACAGGTGTCTCATTAGCACCTGAGCGCTGCCAGCTTCTGAGGAAGGCTGTGAACTGATTAAACACATGCCTCATTTTTATCTCTTTATGAGTCATTACTTAAAGGTTTTATCACCAGATTGCCACACTTAATTACGTGGAGTCATAATTAAATAGGAACATTCTTAGGTTTGCTTCTGGAATTTTTAGTTTCTACTTCAGTGACAGGTTTTGCTGTTTGCTAACTTAAGGCTGTGTTTCAAAAATCTCTAGGAGGAGCTTTTTTGAAGGAAACAGAATAGCAAAGGTTGTTAATTTTTTTTCCTTGTGCCAGTTTTTATTTTTTTCTTCCTTCCATCTGAAAGAAATTCTATGTTGCATTTAAGGGCTTGGGAAGGACCACCAAAAATAGGAGCATTACATTAGAGTGTTCTAAGTTTGTTTTTGCGGGGTGCAAAAAGCTGGGATGTTGCTTGCCTTGTAAATTAGAATGTAACTAGGATGCTAGGAAATGTCAGGGACAATCACTCTCGAGCTGAGTTTCCTGTTTTCCTTGTGCTTCCAAGACGTTTTAATTGGATGAGAAGACAGAAAACCAAGCTATCCTTTTAATCAGATGGAAGATTATCACAGATGAGATATTATTTTTATCTCTGATATACTTGTATTATAAACTTAGGACAAAATTACATGGTTAAAACATTTCATCTTTTGCTTGTTGGCTCTGATCGTCAATTGTAATCCAAAAATGTGAGCTTCTTTTTATATCACTCGTTTGTTAACTTGTAGGAGAACCACAAGATTTGGTTTTATTGTTATACTGATCATCTGTGGCATCTCTAGGACACCTTATAAATTTATAAACATTTTTGATATTTTCCAAACTCTTATGAGCCGTTCACTGTAAACAGCTGGAGCACTCCCGCGGGATTATGGGATCTTGGTGATCTCATCACCCTTCCCCATTTTGGAGCAATGAGGAAAAATAGCCAGCCTGTCCATTTCTCTCTGCCTTTTACAGACAAACATGCCAGATTGTGCTAGCTATCAAAGTTATGCAAATTTCTTGTGAGATTTAGGGCAATCACATGAGGGAATAATGAAAATGGAGAGCATGGCTTTTCTCCCGCATGTCCTGTAAGACGTCCTAAGTATGAGGATGCTTCCACACGGATTTCTGTGGATGATCATACCCAGCTCTTAGGCACCCCATTTTTTAAGACTCATTGCCTAAAACTCAATACTCCTTAATATGATTTATTTGTCTTATCTCAGAAATGGTCCTAGCTCTAAATTCTTCCAAAGTCATGCAGGCTTGATGTTGTGGTTAGGATCTGGAACGACCCCCAAAAGTAGCACGTACCTTAATGTTGTGGATTGTCTATGGAACCGTGTGATGGTGGATTGGGGTCTGGTGTGGAGGGGTGGATTGCAGTTAAGTTAGGATTAACGGTGTGTAGTGGTCACACCTGGATGCAGGAGGGAGTGGTTACTGGGTGGAGACCTGAAAGGGTACATAAGCTGCACCTGCCTTCCTGGAGGACGGAGACTAGTCTCAACTAGCCTCAGCTTGTCTTCCTGTTTTTTGGGGGAAGCTGCCTCCACCTCTCTCTCTGCCATGTACTTTGATTGTTACCGGCCACCCCTGAATGGACTGTGACCTTCGAGACTGTAAGTTAAAATAAACCTTTCCTTTCCTGAGTTTGTGGGTGTTGGGTATTGAGTAACAACAACGAAAAAGTAACTAAGACACTTGGGAAACATCCCACAGCATCAACCAAAAGGAATTAATGTTTCTTCTGGTTCATTCTCATAGAAGGAAACTAGAGATAGTTCTGATGCTTCATGGTGATGATAGAGGGCTGAGGGCAATTTAAACAAGTCCTAAATGGTATATGTTATTTTCAATCTTTTGATAAAAGAGAATGGGGATTCTTGTTGGCCCCTTACTTTGATGTTACAGATGTGGAAGAAAAAACAAAGTGAAACTAAATTAAGCACAAAATCCCTTAGCTATAAATTTAACCATAAATCAGTTCAACAGAAGACAAATAAATTGATTTTTATATGTGAAAAGTCTACAAGTACTATTTGCTTTGGTCATAGTTTACTAGAAAGACTTCCGTACACTTCTATCTCTGTTTCTCAATCTCTTTTGAAGGAACTACTCCAGGCCAAGTGAACTGAAAGGGAAAAGGACTTTTCAAAGAAAAAAATGCTACAGAGTTAAGGAAGCAAGGAAGACTTTATTCAAAATGTTTGCAGTAGATGAGAAAGATTTTGAATTGATACTTGAAAAATAAAAGAGAGGAAGATTTTTAAGTGCTAGGTGAGCTAACAAAACAGCACCAGATAATAGGTATTGGTGGCTAATCCACATGATTAGGTGCTCAGTGTTGCTCGCAGGTGTTTACGGAGATAGATTCCTGCCTTTGCAGGGAGCTGGGTCTGTTTTTCTTGGTGAATGAAATAATCCAATTTCAAAACAGTGGCTCCCTGCTCCTTTCGAAAGACACTCTTGGTCATACAACTGGCAAGAGGCTGGGCAATGTTTCCTGTTCTTTAAGGGTCACAGTGAGCCAAAGAGTATCCAGTTGAATGCTTTCTAAAGCGAAGGAAGGTCAGGCATCTACTGTCAGAAAGAAGCTTGCCTAATTTTTAACCACCTCATGGGGAATATCAAGGCTGTATTGGTCATGGTAAATCCCCAAACTGGAAACAGAGGCTTTGGAAAAAATTGTGTTGAGGGTAAAATGAATAACTAATGACTTATCATGCTCTCAGTAGTTTAATTCCACAGTAAGGAAAAAAAAAAACAAACAAAAAAACCCACTAATTTGTTCACTGAGCACCTGGTAGAATTCTTCCCCACAGCCAGAAGGGAAAAACGTGCATTTGTACATAAGGGCACAGCTAAAGGAAACGTCGGTGTTCTTAAATGAACAAAACTGAATGAAGCTAATTTCATAAGGATGCTTTTTTGGGTTAGGCCAACTCAAATATTTTCTAAAAAAATTTTCAGTTACTTTGTTTATCTCTTATGACTCATAGTCTTTGTTGTCCATTGAGATAATTTATCTTAACATTTTTCTTCACTAACTTTAAATTCAAAGATTCAGACTAAGACTTCCAATTTACAACCCTCAGAGCCCACCGTCCTGTGACTTGCTTCTCAGATGCAACTTTCGTCTCCTCCGATGAGGGGATCGCTTCCTCTGAGCTATCACCTTTCCAAATTTAGGAGGTCATCTTTCTCTATACCTCGCCACTAAATGAAGCAGCAACCTCATTCATGATTCTAGAAGTATGTTGCCAGCTAATTTCTTAAATGGCACATTGATATAGAGAAACTCAATTTTCAAATACAAATTTTGGATGCTCTTCTATCCAGAGACGGGAGAGACACTTTCCCCTCATTTCATTAAGCTTCCCATTACAATAAGAACAGAAGAGAAATTAGTACTTCTGTAAATTATCCTGCTACCTAATTTTTAATGCCTTCTCTCTCTCTCTCTTTTGCCCAGGAAATTGCTCTGAATTAAATTATATTATTGTGATTTATATTTTCTCTCTGAATGAAACAGACAGGCTGAGATACGATGGAAAGAAATTCCTCCTATTATTTGTATGAGCGTCGTGATTGCCCAGATCATTTTGCATTTAAGTGGGGCCATTTCTTCCTGCTGGATTTGCACTTTAGAGTCCCTTTTCGTGAATTTAATTTTAGTCATTTGGGCTGAGGGCTTTGGCAAAGGAACAAAAAAAGAGGTTAATTCGACCGAGTTCTAAGCATAGGTAATTCTTTCTGGAAACCCTTTTTTTGGGTGGGCCTCAGAGAAAAGCGACTTCAGAAAGTAAAATGATTAGAAATTAATGAAAATGAGAACAAGTAGGGGTCAGTTGAAGAATGAAGAGAAAAAAAGGGGATAGGAAGTGCTATTATTACGGAAGTATTCAACATACTTGGTGAAAACTGCAGAGACAAAGAGGGATAATGACTGTATTGTGTGAAAAATAATAAATCAGATAAAATGTTTTTATGTTGTTGGAAAAATCATTTTATAAGAATAGAATGGGCTAAGATACTCTTTTCAGTTGTGTTTGTGACCCATTAGCCTTATTTGCATTTTAAGTGTATAAAGATTCAATATCCCACAACTTTTCCAGAACTCTGGAGTATAGTAAACATTTGTAGCACAAAAGTTTTCCTTTCTTTCTAATTCATCTTTGATTTTAATCTTTAATTGTTTTTAATGTCACTTTTTAAGGAAATTACTATACTTTAATATAAAGCAGAAATTGCAGGTTTAGAAAACAGAGAAAATGTACTTTTTATAGCACGCGATTTCTTTATGGGACATTTATTATTTATTGTATCCTTGAAGACAAATTCTTGAAATATTTGATTACCTTCATTTGCTACAAACGATCCTCCTACATCTACCCACATCTGGAGACATTTTGAAGGTGATTCTTTGAAAAACTAACATAAAGATTCATATTTCTTCATTTATCCATTAAAATTTATATAAAAGCAGCCATTCTGAGTAATTCACTTTGCTAATACATATTTCAAACACAGGCAACAGGAACTTGCCAATAATATTTCAGATTTTAGAAGACATTTTATTTTTAGTTATCATATATTAACCACGAAAAATGTGATTTGAAAGATATAGTGCATCATTTTCAAAAGGTACTTTTGTCTCCTTTAAATGCTTTTAAATATGTTAAAAAGTCAGTGTGGAATAGCCTGGTACTTTTCTTAAGATGTTTTATAATTAAAAACAAAATTAAACAGTAGATAAACTTTTTGGATTTTTATTATTTCTACAGAGCTTATTCAGTCTTATAATAAGTAAGAAGAAATGGTTGAGAAAGTTTTACTGGAATATAATGGAGTATTAATATTTTGGAGATATTTTGTCAGTATTATAAAATTGATATATTTAGCTGTTTCTAATTATATACTGCTTTTCTATGTAATTTTCAAAGTTTTGGCCCTGGAACTACTTGACGCCATAAATACTTTTTGAGAGAACTGAATGCATTTTTGTTTATGTGAATTTTATATCTTGAAAATGATTATTAAAGCCAAGAAATTCTAAAAATACAAGAACACACAAGCACACCTTCAATTAGCCATCGAAGTCATAACGACATTACCTGTCAGGAAACTTAAGAGGGCCTCAGTGTGCCCAGTGAGGATTACAAAAGTGCAGAAGTGAAGAAGCTGACCTTGAAGAACTTTCAGGAAGACCCTATGGTCCCCAGATGTCCCTGTGTCACTGTTTGGTTTTCAATGACCCAGCAAAAGTCACACATGTGCATCAGACTACATCCATGGTGATACTCTTGTAACATTATTTGAAGAAGGCGAAATTTGAAAAAAATGAGTATTTTAATCAATATAGGAATGAATGAAAATTTTGGAGTACTTCAAATTGGAATTTTACACAGAACTGAAAATACATCTGTCCATCTATGTGTTTATGTATGTGTATCTATATGCCTTTTAACATTTTAATATAAATATTTAGAAGTTTTGGACTATATTTAAGTGAAAAAATGTAAGCTGTTGAAGGGGTCAGTGTTCTAACCCTTTATATAAAAATTTAAGAAATCAAATGAAGTATACTTTATATAGTGTGGATTTTTGCATACTTGTATTATATGTGTGTGACTTGAGTGTCTATTCATCTGGATATTATATTAGACACACACACACATATCAGATGTATACCAAATTGGTTTTACTAGCTATAATTGGCAGAGTAGGAGAGAAGAAACAATTAGAGAAATCAAAACTAAGCAAAAGCTAGCTTAAATTTACATGCCAAATATCATTTCATCTTAAATATTTCAAAAAAGAAAGAGAAAACAATGAGCTTGTGAATTGTATGTATATTTCTAGTCAAAAGTTTGAAAAAAATGCTTCATAAGCTTTTACACTGTTGTGTGAGTGAACTAAAGAAATACTTGGTGTATCCACTTGTAACATTACAGCACCACTTAAAATATATTTTAGAATAAAAACTATCAGTGTGTTTTCCAAAAATTTTAAAATTATAGTCCACATGTAATAAACTTGTAATTTTTTTTCTTTTTTAAATCCATGGGCAATTTGTGATGGTTCTAGAAGAGATGCATGAACAAAATCAAGATTACCACGTTACCATGATATTAAGAACATTTATCTTAAAAGTAACCTTTTGTCTGTTTACACAATGTACTACTAATCTGAGAAAAATGTGATTAGTTCTGCCCAGTGCTAGATGCAATTTTCATGGCGATGACCTTTGCTTTGAGTAGGCAAAATTGTTTCTCTCTCTTTCCATTCATCTTTTTTCAATCATTCTTTTTAAGCTCAGGAGTAAATACAATCCTTCTTATGCAAATGATCATTGAGGAAACGTCAAGAACAACAGTCAGACCCTCCCTTGTAGAATAGATCTTGTCTCATCATGTGATACTACATTGGTCCACTGTTTGGACAAAGACACATGTGTGAAACCATTGCAATTCTGCCTCAAAACATCAGTTATTGGTGAGGGGGAAATAATCATGTATAGAATTAGCTTAATAAATGAAAAATGACACTGAAGATACACCAAATAAATGTGAAATATTTTCTGAAGATTTGTAATTTTTTATCACCGAAACCAACAGCTAAAAAAATCTCACTTCTACATCAAAGCCAATCTTTCCATGTGTCAGGAACACCGAGAGGAGTTGTAAGCATCTTTTAGACATTCGTTTTAAGAACTCAGTCCATCCTTGGCAGACTAATTGCTTGCTCAGTGAGAAGAAATCCCAATGACAGATAGTGATCCCTCTTGGTTAAACAATCTTTCTTCTGGTGATGTCATCTCTGCTAGTGTTGGAATGACTTCCTGAAAAATGCTTTCTACTTAAAAGGCACTTTCTCTTTGATGGAAACATTGATCTGTCCTGCAGTTCCCATTTAAAAAATAGCAAATAAATATCCATTAAAAGACTTTTAAGGAGTGACTACAATTTTTCATACGGGTGAAGCTGGTCAGTTTCACAACCTTGGTTGTCTTGCTTTTATGCCTAATTTTAATTATGCTATTGTTTCCTATCAGAGTAATCGGGAGCCGCCAGAACAGTGGGGTTGTTTTCTTTCCGTCTTGGGATGTGAACTGTGCGAAAGATTATTAATTGAAGAATGAGTTAGACCGAAAAGCATAAAGACTTTAAACAAGAAAAAAACAATTTTATGTGGGTCCTGAGACTTCTGTGGATTTACTGTAAAGGAAATCAGCTTGAAGGGCCTAAGGAGAGCTGAGTTTTGGTGAAGCACTGGAGTGAATACATGTTCTTATTTGAGGGAGAGTCTGTGTGGATCCTACCTTAAGAGTCAGTCATCTCATTGAAAATGTCCAAGGAATAAGGCACCCTCGGACGTGAAGGATCTAAATTCGACAACCTACTTGGATCTCTGGAAGAAAAAACAAACAAATAAACAAAACAAAAAACAAACAAAAAGCAACTTAGTGGAGTTAGTGTAGAGAAAAAAGAGACATGACTATGGGGTTGATGGGTTTTTGGTCTCATATAGCTGAGAAATGATCATGTGTGTGAAAGTTAGCCACATGCATTGCTCTAAATAATGGAGACAGCACCGATTGGTAAATATTATAAAGAGATAATTTTTATATCAACATACCAAAGAAGTAACTTGCTGTCTAAAGATACAGATCTGCATTTATGCAAGAGGATCCTCATTTCATGAAGATGATCTTCATTTATGAAGCTGAATAATGATCTTTTAGAAGTTTATTTGATACTTTCTTTTTGCCTTTTAAAAAATATGTATATGTGTGTGCATGTGAGCGTACGTGTGTGTGCAATACATAATGGTTGCAATGAGCTTAGGTATTCTGTACACACATATTGTGTTAGCATTACAATCTCTTTTTGGCACTTTCAAGACTTAGAATAGAGAACATTTTATATTTGTCTTTAAGATTTTGATATCTGACTTGTTTCTCTTGCTTGGAGGTTTTTATTTATGATCTAGTGGAACTCTCAACTCCCTGATGATTAAAATGAGAATTTTAACCCATAGATGATATAGTAACTCTTCCTGGCCGCCAAATTAGTACTTTGAGGTGAAATATATAATAAACAGTGACATCAATTTCAATCAATCTCATGATTTTAGTTGCTTCATACATGCATATAAGTGTCAAAGCAGGACAAGAATTCTAAAAAAAAATCTTTGAAAGAAGATGGGTATTTGTTTTAGGAATAGCATTCCCATTGTGGTTTTTCTGGTACTTCTGTCTTAGTACATGTTAACAGCGATTTTTAATTTCTACTTTATTAGTTCATGTATCTTATTATTCGCTGAATAGATAATTTGTGTGCAAATGCTAAATATTGTAGACCTAGCAAACAACATGTTTTCATTACTAGTTTGGGCAATAAAAGAGACTTTGTCATTATTGTGACAAAATATTTGATATCAACAACTTTAAGGAGGAAAGATATCTTTAACTCATTGTTTCAGAAAATCACAGTCTATTTATGGGTGGCTAGCAACTACAGAAGCACATGGCAGAGGCAGAGTTGGAGACTGATCTGACAGGTAGAGCTTAGGAGGTCATGTGACTTATGAGTGTGAGGACAGGAAGAACATATTGTCTAAAATGAAATAATGTTTAGACAGCCTGAATACAGGGTGACCATGACTCTGCCTGTACATTATCTAAAACTGGGCAAGTTCTGATAATAATTTCACTCTATAGTATGAGTCTTCCTGGCCTCCTAAGATAACTGACCTAACCCACCATGCCATCACCTTCTGACTTGGTGGCACCAAGCCACTATTGTGGGAAACTTTCTAATAATTGCACTAGTCAGCATAACTGGTTAGAAAAAGAGAGGAAGAAGTCAAGGGAGACACTAAGGCTGAATTAGGAATAATTTCATTTCTCTTTCTGGACCTCACTGGAACTAAATAAAGCATGACTGGACTTCCTGTCTGGACTTTCAAGCCTGGCTGGATCTGAATTTGTATCCTTAAGCCCTGGCCCCCTCCAGGCTAAGTGGGGCAGGATCTGAGCTCGAATTTGGCTGCGAGAATGGAGACTGTCCATAATTCCGGTTGAAGCTTTGCTCACTCCACAGCTGCTCGCTCCTACTACGTGGCCCTGTTCTCATCAGGCCACAGGCTGGCACTGAGGTTAGGGGATACCTAGTATAGGTGCTGAGCAGCCGCAATCGCCAAAGTGCTCTACAGAGACGCGTGGGGGGCATGAGCACCAGCGACAGAGAGCTCAGGTGAGAAGAATTCTCCTGTAGTAAAGGAGTCAATGAAAGATGTCTGTGCATCCTCCCGGGTAGAGACAGAGAAGAAGAAGCAGTGGGAACTGAGGGAGGTTAGGAGTCTATGTGGAGTTAAGGAAGGAAAGAAGCCAACCCGAAACAGACCTATGGAAGAGCAAGAGAACGCAGCATCCCTGGGCCAGAGGTTAGTGCCTTTCGGAGAAGCAGTGAGGCGGGTCAGAGGGAAACTGCCAGGGCTCCCGGTGCGTCTCTCCTTGCTGCCCGGTGGTGCCCGTCCTTTCTGCTCCGCCATACCCCGCGGTGTCCCCTCAGCCATCCCCTAACAGTCCTGTTAGTCAAATAGAACAGCACTGTCTTTCCTCCATCACTTGGGTCATCTGGTTCTTCCCTTTGACTTGTTTATCCATTAAACTTATGTCTATTCAGCTACTACTCCGGCACGCATGCTCAATCTGTGCTTTGGCTACATGTAAACTCTATAATAGAGTCAATGGACTTATGTAACTTTAAAAACTTCCTTTAAATTTTTTTCTATTATAACATTAAAAAAAATCAAGGACCAAATCGGGCACTGGGCTGCAGGTTAGAGATTCTTGCAGGAGACACTGAAAGAACAAGGTCTGTATTTCCTCTATAAGCCCCTTCCTTTCTGATTTGCTTTATCTGAGACTTTTCCGCAAAGGAAAATTGCTTGCTCCTACCAACTGCACACCAATGTTTATAAAGTGGTGACTTCACTTTCACTATCTCAGATGAGGTGGTTTTATTGCTGGACATGTCATCTGCAAAGTGATTGCTCCTTGTTTTTCAAGCACTCTGAACCCTATGACTCTTGGGGGAGACCTACCGACACTGCTGGGCTCCCAGGAGTTACAGGCTCTTGCCCTCTCTGATCCTTGCCAATTACCTTGAGTAATAGTTCCCCTAGGATAAGTCTGATGATTTTAAGTAGCACTCTGCGGTTTTTCTGTCTGATGTCATGTATTTTCACCATTACCCTATGCTAATTGGTACTGGCTTATGAATTTATTAATGATGTTTCTTTAAGTGATCTCAAAGTATATAAATTTAATTTGGAAAACACAAGTTGAATTTTTTAAAAAAAACATAAATAATAATGTCAACAGCTAAATGTTAGGGCAAAATCATCACAATGATGACAGCTTCAAAAACCCTGAATTGTGGAATGGAGAAGGACTTGATCTTCATCACCAATTAAGCCATGTCATCACATAAACTCTATGTTCTTTAGAAACACACCATGCTTAATGAAGTGAGTCAAATTCAGAAGGTTTGTGCAACATACCCAAGCTCATTGTAACCAGTGTATCTTGTACACACACACACACACACACACACACACACAGACAGAGAGAGAGAGAGAGAGAGAGAGAGAGAGAGAGAGAGAGAGAGAGAGAGAGAGATGGGGAAGGAATAAAGAATACATGAGTTAAATTTAGCAACATTTGTTTATAGTTGATGGAGCAATATCAGTTTCAAGAACTGAGAACTATCTAAGATTTTTACCCAAAATGCACATTAAGCTCCATGGTTATGTAGAAGACATAACCATGTCTTCTAATGAAGTTATTCAACTTCATTAACAGCGATGGTGTGCTTTTGTGTTGACTCTCTAGACCTTGGTACCCACAGATGGATGTGAAGTAAAATTCATGTTGCTCTGATGTGCAGTGAGTTGTATTTCAAGAAAGGAAACATGAGTTAGGAATCCATAGTCTTTTATAATGAACAAAAAGTCATACCTATCTGTGTCCTGTAGTAAGACATAGGATCTCCATTACATCGGCATGAACTTGCTTGCTTTTTTATTTAGAAGAAGAAATTATCTTGCTCCTCATCACAAACACATTCCTTGGTTGGCGACTCCTTTCACAAGACACACAGAAATATGGCACCTCTGCGGAAAATTGTCTCTGATCTTTTGATGTCTTAATATATGAGGGAAAAAAGTCATTTTGATTGTTGTGATACATGGTATAGTGTGAATTGTTGCAACACTAGTTCACAGCTGCTGAGAGTGTTTGTCCTACTCTTGCTTTTGGAGGAATATTTATATTTATAGAAACTGGTTCTCACACACTTAAATTATTTCACTCAAATTATTATGACATACGGATCCAAATGTATTTATTAGAAACACATACTTATGGCCACCACCGAAGTAATGCAAACTATTTCAGATGGAACTTACCTGCTTTCTAACATTTTAAGGAAAAATACAAACATAAAACCCGATGGATCTCTAATTAAAATACTTAATATCTCAATGTAGAATTTTAGATTTCTGTCATATGCTACAATAATAGTCATTGCCAACAGAGGCTGAAGTTTTGCATAAATCTTCTGATATAAAGAATTCTTCAGCCAAGTGCATATCAAATTATTTTATTTACTACTTTTGGTGTGTAATTTTAGCTTTTGAAGTTATAGTACATCTGTTACAAACATCTTGAAAAGAAGAATTTCCTTTTTGTGGTTAGAAACAATATTTTGCAAAAACTTTTATTGATGAATTTTATGATTTATACATTTTTAGGATAAGCTAAATACAGTAAAAAGTACAAACTCTAGATTTGTAATGCATACACAATTAATTAGCTTAACTCTATATTTTTAGACAATTGAATCTACTTTTCAAATAGACATCATTGGGTGAAAAAAATAGAATAGTTGATCTGTGAGAAACACATCTTCTAGATGAGTTTACTTAGCCCAGTGTTCAAAGTCTTTAGGGCTAATTTTTGAAAAAAAATTATTTGTCTATGCAAACGAAATCAGATGATGTTCTTAATCAAGATGGTTGGTGGATGCTTAGATATAAATTATTTTGCAGATTGTTCTTGTTGGATGGTACTTTTGAATAGACATTAATTCAGCTTTGGAAAACCGCAGTTAATAATGGATCTTAGCACATGCTGAGTCACTAGAGACTAAGCATAGCTTTACTGAATTATTGACAATGCAGTTTGGGGAAAATTAACTTAAATGAAATTGAAGGTGTCTTGGGTAGCCAAGGCAATTATACAAACTAGACAATGAGTGTGAAAGACTAAAGTCAAGTGGCTAAATTATCCCACAGTTGTTGAAGATGATTTCCAAGCATATTTGAAGTTAGAATCAACTATCTAGAAACTTTGCTCAACATTGTAGTACGAAGACATGAAGCTCTCTAGTGTCACTTGTGGGTTTACTTCAACTTTAATTATTGAAGTTAATTAGATCCAATAAAAAGAATTTGTGACTTGTTAATGAATGAATATATGAATCAACCAATGGTCAATCATGGTATAGTTATTGCCTCGTTTCCCCTCTGGTGTTTGTCTTTCTGTACATATTACCCCCACCTCAATTATCCTTTTGTATGTACTTTCTGTTGTTGTAAGTTAATTCAAAATTATATTGTGCTTGGATTCTTTGGAGAAAGAGAAAAAAATAGAATAACAGAATATATATTATAGGACTAAATACATAGAGACTTATTATATGCTATTGGCTCACGACAAGACAGCTAGAACTCTGTAACATGGCCAAGTTGACATGTACGTGAATGAAAGCGTCTTCTTATTTTGTAAGAAGTTACAGTACCTCAAATTTATTTTTATAATTTTATTACTTATATAATAATTTTCAGAAATATCTCTAACTTAACACATATTTCCAACCTCGTATCATAACAAATATGTAGTGTAGACGATGACTTGACTTAGATGTGCCATGTTCATTGATGCACTCCTCTGTCAATTGTGGGACCCTGACTAGGCCAAGGATATCATGGAAGGTAGAATCTCGTTCTGAGACCAGCAGGAGTGGAGCCCCGCCCCCTTATCCCAGGCCCAGGACAATCCAAAGCTCAGGTTTCACTCTACTCACATGCTCAGTTTTCCCCTATCCCAAGACCTTTACCAAAAATCAAGTGATCAGGTTTTGAGAGAACCATCACACAAGTTAGGCGACTCTTAGACCCCAAACTTCCTCCAATCAGTAAATGACCCTCGCCCTACTGCCCTGGCTGGCCCTCCTCCCTCAGACTGCTTATAATCCTGGCCCTCACGGACAATAAACGAGCTGTTACATTGATTCAGTCTCCTGGAAGAAGTCATACTCATGGCCGCTGGAGACTCTGTTCCACCAGACTTTGCTAATTCCTGATCACCAGTGGTCAAAGGTGACAAGGGACCTGGAGACCCTGACAATCAATGACATGTGTGTTTCCAAATACTTTGGTTTTATCAACAAGACTACAACAAACATCCTTATACATACAAAGATAGGCACATTTTTTATTTTATGAATACATTTGTAGAAATTGTCCTTTTTAGGATAATGATGTTCTAATATGCACTACAGTTGTGAACACATTTTACTAATGTATTTTTTAGAGGTGGTATCACATATTTGCATTTCTTCCCACAGTGACTTTGAATAATATTTTCTCTTCACCTCTAAAAGGTTTTAATTCTTTTTAATATTAAATAGTATATTGATGGAAACTAAGCACTAAGAATACAAATATTATTATTATCCATAGCCATTCTCCTTAACCCTAATACCAATGATATGCACAAGTGATTATGATGTTAGTAAGTTAATGTTAATTATAACAAGGAATACTAATTTGAGCCACATGGAACAGATCCTCTTGATTATTTTTCTACTCAAATGTGGAAATTTTTAAATCACTCCATCTAAGTTTTCTACCACATTGTCTAGGTTTACCTTGCTTTTACAGTATTTTATTAGTAATAGTAAATAGATTTCTTAGGCATGTGTCTGCCAGATACACTGCTTGATGAATTTTCTCATGATCTCTTTGCAGTAATTTATTTAGCGTGTTCAGGAAAGAATCTGGTATGTGCATTAGCCTGACACCAGGTTCTGTGCAGGTCCTGCGCTTCGCATCCCTTCTGTCCATTGTCATTCATTTCTAGGGTCAAACTCAGTGTGGCTGGCTATCACTTTTTTCCCCCTCTGGCTTTTGTCTTCCTACATCTCTTATCCCCACCTCCATAACCACCTTGTATGTGCTCTTTGTCATTGTAAGCCAATCAAATTTACTGTGTTAGGAATCTTTGGTGAAACAGAAACAATAGAATAATAGATCATACAGAGTATAAATAAACAGAGAATTATTATAGGCTATTGGCTCATGAAAAGATAGCTAGAACTCTGTAGCTTGGACAACCAACCATCACATGTATAGAAAGCTTTGGACAGAAAGAAAAGTGAGTCGGGTATTCCGTGTCAGAATTCCAGAATTCCACATGTGGGGAGGAAGTGTTAGCTATGGACTACTGTCCAACCTTACCTAGGAGAGTGCCTCTTGCTCAGACATCCATAAAAAGGCTGAGTGCATATCACTAGCTACATTGGATTGAGAATAATCTCAGAAGTAATGAATGTTATCAGAAAGCTGCTGTAACATGTAATCAAAAAAGATTATAGGAATTCATATTTAAACACAAATTAAGGAAAGCAAATAAATGTCAAGTGAACAGCATGCGAATAAAGGAGGCTGCCACAGGTTAGTAGAAATAGCTGAAAAGCAGTTGTAACATTATAATCAGGATGTCAACAGAGACAAATGCCATTTGTACAGATGAGAGGAAACCAGATGACAGGTAGCAAAACTATTCAAGTGCCTAAATGTCATCTGGTAGTCATCCTTTTTGATATCTATACCAAGAGTAATGATAAAAGTTTGTTCATTACATTTTATTCACTTTTAAAATAACAAGAGTGTTCTCTTTCTTGTGTTTTAACTTTCCCTACATATCTACGTACTTTATTTCTTAATTAGTTGTTACTTTCTGATAGACTAAAGAAACTTTAATCTGTTATGCATATTCTTCTCATAGTAGGAGGTACTTGAGGCGTTGACACAGTGGACCTTGGAGGAAAAGTGGGTGATAGAGTAAAAATGTACAGACCAACAACCTGGTGCTGCTTCGTACCGCCACCACACCATGAGTGATACGATCGTGATTAGGAGTTTGTCCCTTTGCCCCAGGCACCCGGAGCTCATATCCTCATTGCTGGTCACGTGATAAGCAATATTTCAGAATGGCTCCACCTCACTTCTCTCATCTACAAAAGATAGTCAATAACTATGTCCACCTTAAGGACTTACGGTGGAGTTTAAAGGAGTAAATATTTACAAAAACTTAGAATAATGTTTAGTTTAGAATGAACACCCCATAATTGCTATTGGTTGTACTTTTGTTCTGTATGGTAGGGGGCACTATGAATGTTTTTATGAGTAAGTTATGAAATAGAAAGTCACAAATATCCTTAGCTTAGATAAAATTTAAAGTAACGATAAAGAGCAGATCTTGAAAAAAAACAGACTTAGAATCTGACTTCTTTCCTCTTTAGCTATATGATTTTATGTGAGTGTCTTAGGTACTTTCTTGTTACTGGGAGAGAATGCCCAACATTCACAACTTTAGGGAGGAAAGGTTTATTTTAGCTCACAGTTTCAGAAGGTCACAGCCCATTGAAAGGCAGATGGCTGGAAATGGTAGAACAAGGATGGGGCCAGACTGATGCAGATACAGAGCTCTTCATGGCATGACAGAACAGAGCTAAGTCAGGAAGGAAGGTCAGAGCTACCCTTCCAGGTCAAGCCCTAAGCACCTGCCCCTTGCAGCAAGGCCCACCTCTCAGAAATACACAGTATCCTTAGGAACACGAGGCTTTTCTAGATCCAAACAAAAACAGCAAGTCATTTGTTTTAGTTTTGATTCCAGAAGGAAAGAGAGGGTCCATATAGTCTAATTATTGAGGAGAGCTGGATTAAGAGATTTTCAAAAGTACACGCAAAGTTAGATTATAACAGCCCGAGAGAGAGAGAGAGAGAGAGAGAGAGAGAGAGAGAGAGAGAGAGAGAAAGGCATCAAGATTAGAAAACCTGGAACAATTTCATGTAGTAGCTCAAGGGAAAAAAGAAGTGATCTCTTAGAGACAGAAGGGCAGAGAGAGAGAGAGAGGGAGAGATCTGGAAAGGCTGTTAGCAAAAGCATTACTAACTCTACTAGTTTTGCACACTCTAACTTCTGAATTCAGCATATGTTAGTATCTCCCATGGGGAAACTGAGGCAGGGGGCAGAGGACAAAGACCCTGCAACGACGTCTATGTAGACCCTCCCAGAACAGAGTACAGGGAAGGCTGTGCTCACCTATAAGAACAGAATGTTCTGCATATTAACAATTTTAAATCTCACTATTTCTTCTCTGATCGCCATCTCCTACATTATACTTGAATGTTGTTGCTCTGAATGTCTCCAAGGCTTATTCTTGCATTAACCTTCTGTGAGATTTATGTGGGCCACGTCAGGGACCAATACTCGGAATGACCTCAAGAGCAAGGCGCAGTAAGTGCTGAACTCTTTGAAGAAAATCATTCTAAATTTAAACAAGCACTGGAGTTTTAAGACAGTGAATGGTGTATGTTAAGAGTCTCTCTTAAAATATATGTTGCTAAATATGTAAATTGTTATGTAAAATGCAAACACAAAGAAAGAAATAAGGCAAACAAACCAATTAATCCCTCAAAAGATCCATGGTCAAGTTAATGTGACAACTTCTGGCTACAACAAAATGGTTCTTATACAGAAGGAGTTTTTAGATCTTTTAATACACTAATATAGTGTATTTCTTAGAGAGTTAAGTGGATCCAGCTCTTCAAGTGTAATTCACCATGAAACTTAAATTATTTTCCACATAAAGATGTAATTTTATGAAAAATATACTTTATGTACTTAGAATGAAAGGACACAGGCTTGCGTTTTTATAATTTTGAGTGTTTGTAAAAGAAGTTATATAAAACACAGCCACTATTTTTATTATAGGTCTCTATAACTTATGTGGAAAGTAGTTTTTTTAATCATATTTTATTGTTCATACATCATTCAATATGGGCACACTTTGTTAGAGTTGCCTTTCTGACTCTACTGTATGCAAAAGAACAATGTAGTTTAATCCTAGCTTCTGATATCAGAAAAAGACCTCATATATATGTACACACACACACACACACACACACACACACACACACACACACACACACTGTTCTTTTCCATCCTCTCTGCACTCTGCTTATTTTATCTTAAACGTATCTCACATGTTGATGTTCACATAGGATGCAAAGCAGAGATTAATACTGGTGTTTACATCATATACAGTCTAGTACTGAATCAAGCCCTGAAAACTAGTGGTTGACCCTTTCCGGAGATCCCTGTAGCTTCATTAGTAATTGCGATCAGAATCGTTCTTCTTTTCCATCTGAATAGTGAATGTGAGAGATTCTAGAGACATCCTCAAATCTCCTTCCCTCCCCGGATTCGTGTTTGAATCATATGACTTTGCAGCCATTTCCCATCTGTTGTGGTTAGGATCTGGAGTGTCCCCCCAAAATCTCATGTATTTTAATGGAACCATGTGATGTGGGTGGATTGGGGTCTGGTGTGGAGGGGTGGATTGCAGTTAAGTTAGGATTCATGGTGTGTAGTGGCCACACCTGGATGCAGGAGGGACTGGTTACTGGGCGGAGACGTGAAAGGATATATAAGCTGCACCTGCCTTCCTGGAGGGCGGGGACTAGCCTCAACTGTTGTGATGATGTCCTGAGAAGCTGCCTCCACCACTGCCTCTGTCCTGTACTCTGATTGCTGCCGGCCGCCCCTGAATTGATTGTGACTATCTGAGACTGTGAGCTAAAATAAACCTTTCCTAAATTTGTGGGTGTCGGGTATTGAGTCACAGCAACAAAAAAGTAATTAAGAGGCCATCTCAGGCCAGACAATGCGCCTTTCCCTTTGGGCCGTGATCAGCAAAGTGACTTGCCTTCGCCAGAGGGATGCTAGCCGATGTCACTCAGGAAGAGCTCTACAGAGCCCCTGTGTTGATCAGGTCTGCGTCCTGTCGTGTGCCTACAGCTTGAGAACACGCCTCGGATGCCATCCTAGCCAAGGACCACCTACCACAGCCACCAGCCAGATGTCACTCTTTATCTAAATGAGTCTGACAAGAGCAGCCAGGCTGCCCATACTGCTACTCAGACATATAAGCCATATATTCTTCTAGACCATGCAGGTTTCTTTGGCTGCCTACTGTACAAAGATACTTTGGTAATATTTCCTTGATAGTATGAAAAACATAAAGCAGATACTTGCTTATGTCATTATGTGTGTTCCAAGGAGCACTGAAACACATAGCACGAGTGATCCTAATACATCTAAATACATTCTGATTCACATGAAAGGCAACAGTTTTTTTGTTGTTGTTGTTGTTTTTTGTTTTTTTGTTGTTGTTGTTGTAGCTGCAGGGCTTGGGTCTGTTTCTTGGGCATCTCTGGTTTAATAAAATTTAACAAAAATCATTGATTTATCTGGATCATGTGCTTGAAACAGAGTCTGCTTTCTAAGGCATAGCCTCAGGCTCAGAGAAGAGCATGCAAGATCCCACAGCACCTGGAAAAAACGCTTCAGGGCATCAGTGCTAATGTCATAAATCTGTATAACAAGCCATCAGATCTTTAGAAGCTACTTAATTGATAAGGAAGTTTTGAGCATTTTCGTGACTGGCCTAAAATACATCGGAATGGCCCACGAATTGCTCATGATCAGATTGAAAGCTAAGCGTAGGTAGGAAATGAAAGAGGAAAAATTAAAATTTCATGATTGCAAATATTAAAGAACCCTTGGAAGGCATGCTTCTGTAGTTAAGGAATGTTTTCCACCGGCTTTGTAATTGAATTGGTCTTGGTCAAGTGCTGTTTTTTAAAGCTTGGTAACATTGCTGTTAGATATAAGATTTTATCTTGAATATAAGATTTTAGCTTTAAATAGAAAACCTTATATCACCCTTATTTCTGGCCTAAGGACAAAGAAGGGTGACTACTCTCTTTTATAAAAGGAACAAATGATGAAAATTTCAAGAGACACAGATACAAAGCACATCCTTCTATTTGGGTGAATGATAATGCTTTCCATTATTGGTCATTTTCTTCCTTATCAAAACTTCTATCTCTCTGATCTCTCTGCTTACTACATGATGATTTAAACAGAGGTATTTGCCATCCCCAGAAAAAAGACTATCTTTTCTTTTCTTTCCTTTTCTTTCTTTTTTTTTGGATAATCTTCCAAGGCTTTGCCTGGAAACTCTCAGATCCTTTGCTAACTATGGGTCTTTGAAGTTGAGAATTTTCTGAGCTTTAAAGGAAAAACCAAGTTCCATTCTGTAAGGAGATCTCAGGTTCAGAGAGAGGGGCTGTCCTCTGAGCTGGCCCAGCCCTTTTTGCACTCAAAACGCTCCAAAAACAAAACAAAACAAACAAACAAACAAAAACCCAGGCTGACTCCTTTTCCCTCCCACAGGTGCAGGGACATGCCCATCGGAACCTAGCTGCTGACAAAAGGCAGGGAATCCCTCTGCTTTCTGGAGTCAGGACAGGGTCAATCTAAAACTTTATTAGTTGATTGTGGAGAGAAATTTCTCTCCCAATATCCAAGTCAGAGGCTCAGTCTGCGCTCGCTCCTCTACTCACACTAACCTTGGCGGCCATCTTGCCTAAGGAGGAGGGATCAGGTATTTCTGTGATAAAGTGTCTCTCCCTGCACAAGTGATACGCTGCAGTCATACTTTTATACCAATGGCACAAATGGCACAGCTGGTGACGAAGAATAGGTTCTTGTAATTGGCTTTGTTACAGCTGGCAGAGCTGACGGAGTCATTTCAGCTCTCAGGCCATCAGTTTCCTCATCTATGAAATGAGTACAGTGGAAACATCTTTATGACAGGTAACCATGAAGATTAAAATTGTGAACATATTTTAAAATCAATAAAACAGTGCCTATTATCTGGTCAGTGCCACATAACTTTTCTTTCTTTTCTTTCTTTTTTCAGCACTGCTTTGAAACTGAGCTACATCTCCAGGTTTTTTTATATTTTTAAATTTTAAATCACAGTTTTTGCTAAATCACTACAATGCTTAGGCTTGGCTCTAATTTGTAATCTTCCCGATTCAGCCTTTGAGATGCTGGGAATATGTTTGCTTTTACTATAATTACTTTTGACAAATGACTTGGGTGTTGATAACAATGAAACCAATAAAAGAAAGCCAGGGTAATTTTTGGAATCTGCTTTTTTAAATCTGCAAAATGAGAATATGTTAACATATAAAGCTAAGATCTCAGCTTTGTTATTCTTAGATACACAAATATGAATAATGGATATACACATTTTTGTATCATATGGCTGATTATATATCATCCATGATGGTTCTTTTTATTACTTAATAGAAAAATATACTAAGGACTTCAAGTATTCTTGAGTATTTATAGAGCACTTATTTTGTGTTAGTCATGGTACTAGCAACTAAGTGTTTGGTAATCAGAAATAAATATTTATGTGATCATGGTGTTTTCATGCTAGTTCCCCCACCCCATTTACCTGAACAATATTGGCCACATGTCAAAATACTCAATAGGTAAATGCAGAATCTAGAACTGGCTTTCAATTCTAACAGTATGTGCAGGTTATTCAAGGATTATTTAATACGAAGCTTGTTTATATGTTTATAGTTGTTTATATGAAAGAAAAATACAAAAGTTAGTTTTAGGTATCCCATTACATTGTTAATTTTTTCACTAGAGGTCCACTATATCCATAATTTTTTAAACCAAAAATGCCATGGTGCTGCTTGCCAAGAATTCTTTAATACTGCTAAATACATATGTTTAAAAAAATGCAGAGAACTCTAAAGCAGACGCAAATATTCAAAATACAAGTCAGTTTTTAAAAGGACAAACTTCAAATTCAGGATACATTTATTGCTATATAGAAAAAATATTCTGAGTTTTTAAAGATCATTTTGCAAAGGCAGTTTGAAAGTGCTCATTTTGTTTGCGTATATGAAGTTGAATACAGGCATAAGCTAGATTTGGGTTTATATTAATTATTAACTGGCAGTTTTTAATGTTAAGAGAAGCATGATGAAACTGATTGAGATAGAAACAGCCAGTATTTAACAGGTGTTTGTTGAAACCACATGGTTCCACCAGTGTTTGATTGCTTTGGACATACACAGATAGTGATTGTTTTGCAGAACAACTGAATAGTATATGATGACATTTTAGAGAAAAGTCTGGTTGAACTTTCATCATGAGCGGAAATGTTCTATATGTCTCCCAAAATAATAGCCACTAGTCAGAACTTGAAATATGGATACCATAATGGAAGGGCTAACTTTTTAATTCTATTTAATTTCAATGAATAGCATTTTCCATCCTGTCACGTGCCTACACTCTACCTTCAAAACCAGAAATGTTTAGAAATATAAATGACAGAATTATTCACATCAATAAGGGCTAGAAAAACATTCAGACAATGAACAGAATTTTATAATAGCAACTTTGCTGCATAAAATAACTATTCATGTTCCTATTTTGTGACTGGGCACATGGAGGCAACTGTAGGAGCTATTTCCGTTTTCTCTTCTAAATTTGAAGAGATACAGAGGCATGCATCGTAAGGTTGGGGAGGGTCACATCATTATAGCAAAGGCGAGAACTAAGATACACCCAAGGTGACATCCGGATCATTTGAAAGTCACCTTTTACGGCAAAAAGGACTCTGCAGATGTGACTTAGAGATGACTGTTGAGTTAGGGAGATTACCTACCTGGGGAAAGAGAGTTTGGTACCTAGCAGGTGGGGGCAGAAGGGAAGGTAAAACCGAAACAAAACACCAAAAGCAGAGAGAAGGGATCTTGAACAAGATTCTTCCTTGAGAGATGGGCTTGGGAGCTGCAGAGACAAAGCAAAAACTACCAGGAACTCTGCAGGCTGGAAAAGTCTAGGGAATAGATCCTCTCTCTTAGACCCCCCAGAACAGCACAGCCCTGTCAACGACTTGACTTTTGCCCAGTGAAATCAAATTATGCCTTTCTACCCACAGAACTGGGGGACAATACATTTGAGTTGCTTTTAGCCACTGAATTTATAGTAGCGTGGAACAGAACAGGGAGCTAACAAAGCCACTAGGTTACAAGTGAGAAAATAAGTTACACTTTGACTTAAAAAAGAAAGAAAGAAAGAAAGAAAGAAAGAAAGAAAGAAAGAAAGAAAGAGAGAAAGAAAGAAAGAGAACCAGAGGTGCAATTGTTCCAGACTTAAGAGTGGATGTGAGTACAAAAAATAAGTAAAATACGAGGAAATCAGAGTTGCCACATATGACACCAAAAGATAGGATTTGACCAAACAAAGGGACCACAAGTCCTTAGGGCAGGGAGCATTTTGCCTAAGGAAATGCTTTTCAAAGATTCCTGTTTGTTGCAACTTAAGACAACACACTATCCTAAGAAATTCGCTGGGACTCAGAACACTCTGGAATCGTGGCTTTACGGAGGACTTTAAAACCTCACAGAGCAGCCCACGCGTGGCCTGACCTACACACCGTTGGCTGTACCCTGCATGCCCCACGCAAAGAAGCAGCTGCTCACTGCGTCATATTGCTGTATTATGAAAATTATGACGGACGTTGTTTTTTAAAACGTTTCTTGGCGACGCAATTCTGTCCAGGTGTTTGAGAAACCCAGAGCATAATTATGCCAAAGCAGGAGTGGATGAGAAGGTCAGTCAGGGAAGCCAGATTGCTTTTTGTCAAGACAGTCTGTCAGAAGAGAGGGCCTGGGGTGGTGGGAAGAACGTGAGATTCCTGGAAAGCATTGAATTTACATATTGATTCCACCATTGCGTTTTAGTGCGTTTGTTGTGCAAAGAACAGTTAAGTTCCCTGAATTTTATTTCTTGTTATTTTCTCAGCCTGTGTAGGATTATACCTAGGTTGTAAGATTACTGCATGAAATGAAGAAGTTGATGTACATAATGTGTTGGCACAGTGGATGCCCAGTAACTGCAAGAGACACAGGAAGACACTTATAGGAGGCACATAAATTAGCTTGGTATTCATAGGTTGTAAGGGCGTTTCTTTTCTATCTTAAAAACCAAACCCTTTTTATGATTAAATACATTTTCAAATGCACACATGCAATGGAATAAAACTTACAAGATAATAGAATGCATATGAGATTTAGGACCTAGAAAACATGAAAATAGTTGAGTTATTATGTTAATAGCAAAGATACCTTTCCTGTGTAGCATTTCTCCTATGTTCCTGCTGGGATAGCACATAAAATATTTTATTATTTTATGATACTTTGTAGAACAATTAATAGGCAACAGGCTCTGATGAGACTAATAGGGAGAAAAGAATTTTTGTAGAGGATTGAAATGAATCAGGAAAGAGGGAAAAAGAGAGCAGGGAAGGGTAGGGGGAAGAAAACGTGGAATAGAAAAGGAAGAATAGGAAAAAGAAAGGAATGGGAGAGGAAAGTAAGGAGGGCTAGTAGAAAGTAAAAGAGTTTAGAAAGAATAGTAAAACTATAAAAAATGAAATTTGTAATTATTAATCCCTCCTCTTCGTCGTGCTTGAGATTGAAATATATGCGGGGCTCGTTAATTCATCTGCTTTTTAAGGCAGTGCATACTTATGGAGTTCTCCAGAAGACGGGGAAGGCAGTGAATAGAACACTTTCCATTCTTACTGTCAAGGAATTTATAGCAAAGTGTAGCACCATTGAACTCAAACCTCCTCAACCCTCAGTAAAAACAAAGCTGGTGTTACAACAACTGTTTTAGGATGGGGAGACTCGGTTGTGGGTAGCACTTTAGTGGTAGACTGAGATTCCAACTCTCTTCAGTTTGTGTTCAAGTTAAATGCTTCTTGTGTGTGCATATATTGTCCTGCTGACTAGGAGTGACAAAACCAATGAACAGAGAGAAAGAGAGAGAGGGAGAGAGAGAGGAGAGAGAGAAACAGAGCAGAGAGAGAGAGAGGAGAGAGAGAAGAGAGAGGGGAATCAGGAGAAATTTAAAATTCCACTACAATCCACTACTCATCTTTGAGCATTATGAAGAATTCATTCAGACATTAGTTATGGCGACAGTTCCTACTCTGTGCAGTAAAAACAATATCACAAGGAGACTAAGTAACTAGGGATAGTGTTCATATCACTGCGACCAAATACCCAAGGAAGACAACTTGAAAGGAAGAAAGGTGTATTCTGGCTCTATTTCAGAGCTTTCAGTTCATGGTTGGCCAAGTCCCTTTGGGGCCTATGGCAAGGCTGAGCATTGCAGATGCAAGAACTGTTGGACTCTTAGAAGTTGGAAGATGGGGAGGGAAGGAGGGAGGGAGGGAGGGAGGGAGAGAGAGAGAGATTAAGAGCAAGGACCAAAATATCAAAATATTCCCTTCATGGGAACTCTGCTGATGATCTCCTTTCTCCATTTTTTCTCCAAGTGGATTCCACCAACCAAAGTTTTCACTGCTTCCCAAAAGCTCAATAAGTTATGAATCAATAAATGGGTTAGTCTATTAGTACAATCACCTTCCAAAGTTCACTTTTCTGTACAATATTCTGAGATAACACGCTTTATAATAGCTACTATGTGGGAAGAAACTAACACAAAAATAAAGGGTCAGTAGCCTAACTGATCGCTCACCAAAGAGGGGAGACATGGAACAGAAGAGATAATGACTGAGAAATTCTAGCTAATTTCAATACACTGCTACATCAAGGAAAAAACAATAGAATACATTGTGTGTATTAAGAAAGAAAGACACAAAATTTTCTTTCTCTCTATCCCTGTCTCTTTACTTCTGGTAAGAAAATAGGAAGTATATTCAAAATATAGTTTACAGAACTGAGAACATCATTCAGGGAAAATATCTAGAAAGAAAGTATGGTAGAGGACCAGGATCCTAGCTTTGAAGATTGTTTCAAGCAGTGTTCAGGAGTATAGATTTTTTTTCCCTCTAAGATAGGCAATTAACATCCCTAGAATGTTTAAGCAATGGCACAGCATGATATAGAAAGTCTTTCCTGATTAAAATATGGTGGATCAAAAATATATGCTTAGCTTCTACCTTGAAATTCCACTAAAACAATAATAAAGAGTTTTATTTTGAGACAGGTACTCAGTTGTCCAACCTGGTCCTGAGCTCACTATGTAGCACAGGCTAGCCTTGAAACCATAACAGTCCTCCTTCCTCAACCTCTCAAATGCTGGGATTATGGGTGTGCACTACTAAGAATTTTATTTTATTTTATTTTTATTTTACTTTTTGAGACAGTCTCACTCTATAGCCCAGGCTGGCCCTGGTCTCACTATGGAGCCCAGGCTGGCCTTGAACTCACAGTAATCTCCCTGTCTCAGCCTCCCAAGGGCTGGGATTGCAGGTATATACTACCAACCCCATTTTATGTGGTGCTGAGGAATCAAACTCAGGTACTTAGCACAGCTAAGGGCTTGTTAGGCAAGAGCTTTAACCACTGAACCATTCCTCTAGTCCAAGAGATTCTATTTAAAAAGAAGAAACGTACATGGTAGAAGGCGATTATATAGGAGCAAGAGCAATAATATTTTGGGTGCCAGGAGGCAGATGGGCTCAGGAAATGATCCAGCGGAACTTCCCTTTCTGAACACCTGGCAACCAGTGGGAGGGACTCAACCGTAGACCCCCACAAGCAAGGGAGCTGCTATCTGGCTAATTTATATAAATATTCTCCTAGCAAATCCCAGACTGGGGGGTGGTGATAGGAAAAAAAAAGTGAAGAATTATTTGAAAGATTGATTGTGAAGTAGTTAGAACTCCAGCACTCTTTCCCGGTGCTGAGCAATTAGTATTCCTCCCTCGTGGTTAGAGCAAGCGGGTTGTTTATTTTCTGGAAAGCCTTTATAGTGAGGGAGATACATCAGATACATTTGTAGATGAGACTCAGTACTAAAACAAAGGATTTAAAAGAGTGTTTGAGCATTTCATGCAAGGCTAGTCACTTGCGAGCTGGTATTCTAAGCAGGAACACTTACACTAGTCAGATAAATAGAATGTGTCGTAGGGATACAGGTAACCTTGGAGAAAGAAGGCTGCCAATCAAAACCAAACAGAGACCCCATAAAAGCCCGTGAGTCTGTTGGGTCTATAGTTGGGATGGAAACAGAGAAACCCCCTTGTTCACAGTTATTGACCAACTGTCAATGTTAGCAGAGAATTAAAGATTTCCTAACATCGAGAAAAGCCTCTGTATAAAGACACCTAGTTGTCTCCCAATTCTGCTGTTTTCCTCTTCTGTAGAAATAGAATTTAAACTCATAGGTGAGTTCCCTGCTCTGCATGGGTAACATATGGTTATTGGAATGTGCATATGGAGGTATCTAAATAAGTCATGTAACATTAACCTCAAATGGTTTTAAGAGGACTCAAAGGTACAGGTTGTTTCTTATTTGTTCTAATGGAAAAAGAGAGCAGAGACTTACGTGGTACGTGAAACTCAGAGCGAACAGAGCAGGCAAGAGCGAAGGTCACAGAACGGTGGCTCCAAAGGCAAGGGGAACCTGCAGCCTGGGTGTGACCACTGGAGCAAAGCCTGCCTGCTCCTTGATGTTTCTCCCTCCCAGCTGCACTATTGTGGAGTTTTTGTGTTTCATCAGCTTGTCTTTTACCATTCTTTACTAATAATGTAGCCTCAAGTATAAAAGAAAATAAATTAAAACATTTTTCTTGGAGAAAAGAGACTATGAAGTTTAAGGAAAAAATAGCATTATCTACAACACAAAAAGTTAGAAGTGATATGATAATCACAGAATGGAATGTTGAGAGAATAGATGAAAGGTAATAGACGTAAGTAGGATATACGAAAATTCAAACAGTGAGTTGTAAGATTTGTACTCTTTGCCGATGAAAAGAGTAGATTTAGAAGGGAAAACTGGAAGACTAGCTCAGAAAACACGAAACACAATATTGTGGTTTGGATCTGAAATGTTCTTCCAAAGTCTCACGTATTTCAATGTTATTATCTATAGAACCATATGCTTTTAGGAGATGAGGGAGGGGAGGACTATGGACATGTGGTGGATAACAGGTGTGTGGTGAAAGAAAGGTGTGTGGTAGATTACAGATTATAGGCATGTGGTTAATTAGGGCCTTCCACTTGGAAGTGGTGGAACTCAGAAGGGGTCGATCACTGCAACAGGCTTTGGCAGCATACACGTTACTTCCTCTAATTCTCAAGGACTTGACTTTCCCTTTGCAACACTGTGAGGAGCTACCTCCACCTCTGCCTCTGCCATGTGTTTCCACTGTTGTCAGCAACCTGCGAATGGACTGACTTTCTGAGGCTGTGAGCTAAAATAAACTTTTCCTTGTCTAATTTGTGAATGTCAGGTGGTATTGAGTCATGACAACAAAAAGTAATTAAGGCACATCATAATAAAAATTAGTGATAAAATAAAAAAGAATGGGGAAGTATGAGCCTTAGTCTATTCGGTCTCCAAATAATAGGTTTAGTGAAAGTAGATAACAATAACAAAAAAAGAAGCGATCAGAGAAATTCTGATTCAGAAGGGAAGCCCACTTTTTGTTGTTGAGAGAGCGCACTGGTACCGGCACGAAGTTCAACTCAAGTTACATTATAGTACCAAAAAAAGAGCATTTCCAGGAGAAAAAAACAAAAAGAAAAGAGAAAGAAAAAAGAAGAAAAAGACAAGTGTTATATCAGGAGAGTCAAGGATAACATAATTTAATTTTTCATAGCAATTTCATGACTAAAAAATATATGTTCACAGGCTTGAGGAAAGTTAATTCCCTCTCTATTCTGATGACATCTAACAATTCAGTATGAGGATAGCATTAAAATCATTTTTATAATTTAAGACTTTATGGCTACCTTCTATGTATCATTTCTTAAGATGCTGCAGAAAAATTTGTAGACCTAAATACATCAAGAAGGAAAACGCATGGGATGTGTGAAAGAGGAGGTGTGGGGCTGAGGATACGTGGCATGAGTGAGAAATGGACACAGAGGAAAAGTCCCAAGGAGTCCACTCTCCAAACAGTTCCGACTGGAAGAAACTTCAAATCTTAAGACAAAACAGAAAAACAGAAGATGCAGTAGAATTCTGCATGTGTTTAAACATATCGAGAAGAAACATAGGCAGATTGAGGAGAATGAATGATACGTATATAGAATACTAAGCACACTAGAGTGAAAAACATCTTATAACAGAAAAAATAAACACCATTCACAAAAAGGAAAACAATGCTATTAACTGTCGTGGCTCATGTTGCATGGTATATACTTCCTTCCTTTTTTATATTGGTGATCGAACCCAGAACCCTCACACTGAGCCGCAGCCCCAGGACATTTTTTATTTGTTTTTCAGGCTGGTTCTCACGAAGTTGCTCAGTTGTCCAGCTGGGCTCAAGCTGGCGATCCTCCTGCCTCAGCATTCTGGAGTGCTGGGACCACATGCCTGTGCAGCCAGGTTCTCTCGAATAAGATTTATTCAGTAATAGCAAAGTAAATGTGATTCATTCAAACAACTTATATTATTGAAATTTTGATCAAGTGAAGAGAATGGGCATGGAGCTGTGGAGAGCGTGTGAATAGGGGAAGGTTCGCACGTCTCCGTTCCTCAGTGGAGTCAAGGAGAAGCAACTGGATGAAGCACCAATATATATAACTGTGTTTTCAAAACATGTGCAGATACCGACAAATTAGGAAAAGAGAATGTGACTCTTTTTAGTAAGCAAAAAATAAAAGTAGACTTAATAAAACGGAATGGAAAAACAGCTGATTTTGTTGTTATTCACTTGTTTCTAAGAAACAAGTTTGTGGATAGAGGTGAATTTAATATTTTCATAATTAGGAATGCATACATTGAATTTGTCCAGCCGTATTGAGGAAACGGAATGGAAAGGCATTCCTGAGAAGCAAACAGGATGTGTACGCTCAGATTCCGTACAGGTCAAAAGACAGCAGGTATAGTTGGAACTAGCGGGGAAGGGAAAGGGGTGGGCGGGTCAACAAGGAGAGAGGAAGGGTATGGAATCTTGATTCCGTATATATGTGCACGAGGTACTCAAGTTCAATGTAAACATGATGTGTTGCCTATATGCATATCAGTGACATAAAGGACGAAAGAGAGCGGGAAGAATGGCATGGGGGAAGGACAGACCAGATCCACATATGACTCAGTGTTGTAGGAGACATTTTAAGTAAGATTCAAATTTACAGAACTATTTCTTTTTAAAAGTGAATAAACGTGACGTTGCTGGAAGAGCTATAGCGTACAGCCAATTTGAACCTGCGCACCATGTTTATTTACTTATTTTTGTTTTGCTTCAGAACGCTTTATACTAAAAGTCCTCATTTAATTCTGAGAACAGTCCTGTGTCTGGCAGGACAAAAGCGGTAGCACTCATTTAACACAGGGGCAAGTTTTGGGTAAGACAGTTACAGACATTCCTGCGGAGGCACTCTCAAGTTCAACAGAATAAAGACTGGGGAGTATCCTTACTAGGCTTGAATATTTCTGCTGTTTTCACATTATTTGCTAAATCTCACTTCATTTAAGTGCCTCTATTTAGTAGGCAAAATTAATCCTTTGATTGTATGGCAAAATGAGACTCTTGATTTATTTATATATTCTTGTGTCCAAGCTTCCCTGGTGCTATGCTATAAACTGGGATACCTTGTGGACCATCTAATTAAGAAATTCGACTCCATTTGTTGACAATTTCCCAGCAGAGTGGCAGCCTAATGCACAGGTGTACATTGTACCCTTAGATCATTCTTTTCGCTCCTGTTTAAACAAAACCACTTGCCTTAGAAGATTTCCTTTGAGATGGTTATGGACAACCCAGCCAGCAGCAAGTGGAAGGGGAAATGGGTCCGCTTTTGAAGTGAGTCAAAAAAGAGCTCAAAACTTGTGATGAATAGATTGAATCTCTTAAATATATTACTATAGATTAATATGAGAATTTAAAATTAATGAGTATTCGAAGAAAATTGTTCAAGTAGCCTCAGAGTGAGAACTGATTGGGAAAAGTTATGGCTGTGCCACAGGAGGCTACCTCGCTTTACAAATAAGATTTTGGACTGTAACGTCAGACTTGTTTAGCATTGAACCCCAGCCTGCCTCCTCCTAGCTTACGACACTGAGAAAACTCAGTCTCTCTGAATCTGAGTTTCTTCACTTCTTTCTTTTGTGTGAATATGGTTCTAGTACATCCTCCAAGGCTTCTAGTGTTGAAACCTAACCCCCCATGTGAGGTATTAAAAAGTTAGAAATAATCTCACTATAGTGTTTAGAAATGGGGCCTTTTGGGAATAAATAAAGTTGGACTAGGTCAAAAATATGGAGCCCTCGTGATTAAAGCCTAGTGCCTTATAGAAGGAGTAAAGAAACCAGAACACAGACACACACACACAAACACACACACACATGCATGCCCGCTCGCATGCACACACACAGCCATTCCCTGTATCTTGCCATCTATCCAAGATAATTCATCATCCGATGGGGCTACCTTACCCTTGCACCTTAAGAACTCTCAGCTCAAATGAACCTCTTTTCTTCACACCCTTCTGTCTGCACTATTGCATCAGTTTGAAGAGAAAAATAACTAGCATACCTATAAAACAGAACCATAGTCATCATAGCTCATGAATTGTTAAAGATTTAACCAAGATTCTGTATGGAAAAAAAGCTATCCTTGTCAAGCACAGATTGCATTCTCAGTAATAGCTATTATTGATGGTTATAAAGTAACTGAAATACTTAAAACCATAATGTGAATAAATAATAAATGAAGTGGTGAAAGGTAATAAGGCAGTACTACTAAAAATAGCATGAGTTGCAGTGGAAAAATAGAAATTATAATCCTTATAGAGAATAGTAATATGTTCCTTCCCTGCATTTGCAAGGAAGGGGCAGTCCATGAACTCGCTAATTAAGGTCATTACAGTTCTTCAAACTGACATCGTGGGGCATCACACACACGTTACATTACACAACATTATGAACATTATGAGTTTACACATTATACATATCTGCAATTTTGCACACATGACAATCATATACATGCCATAATCTTGTGTTTCTTAGTATTCTGGTAGGCAGAGGTTGAGTTGTCTTTCATTTTGGCTTCTCAGAATTTCAAATTTTTTCTATCATCTCTTAAATACTGATATTTATTAATGAGTGAATTAACATACACTAGGCTTTCTTATCTGTCTTTTATTTGACATACATTAAATATATGCAGAACTTGAAGGATAAATCAGTATTCTACTTCCACTGAATGCACAATAACTGTAAGCAACCACTGGTGGCAGGCATTTCATTCCTGCACAGGGATTTGACAGGAACCAGCTGATGATTTTAGATAAACCCAAGGAGATGTAATAATTATTTTAATTCAAATATTCTTTTTTTAGTACCACATTTTTTCCCATTTTATTGATATTACAACTGCAGAATTTAAGGTTTACAATGGAGTTGAGCATTTTGTGCACATACTTTCCTTGTCAAAGTGACAAGGGCTTTCCCGCTCTCCCTTTGTCCCTCCCCCTACCCTTCCTTCCCTCCTTCCCCCCACCCCCCCGCCGCGTCCCCCTCGTCCTCCTCTTTCCCTTTGTCTTTCGTTTAAAGTTCCATGAGATGGTTGTGGTCTGGGTCTCTCATATCAGAGAGACCATAACTTAACATTGAATGCAGTCAGTGAACTAGAGTTGGTAATATGTGAACGTCATAAAGAATCTTTTACCTCCTTAAAACAAGAGTCTACTTGTTTTTATTGGATATTGATTAATTTATCCCCTGCCTTTGTACCCAGAATATATCTTATTTGTAGAATAGCCCATAAATGAATACTTTTAATATATGCTTGTATTTTAATTCTTGAATGTGGGTGTACTTTTTAAAGAAGCAGGGACGGTTTATGCTGCCAGTAGAACAGTACAATAAAGCCAAGGAGATGTTATAGAAAACAAATAGTTTTTTTTTTTAGTGGTTAAAATATATCCCTTCGCACAAGCTCCTGTTATCACTAAACCAATCTCAATTTTTACTATATGTACAGAGGCCACTGCTAGAATTTAGACACTTGAGTTTTCTTCCCTTTTCCAGAGATATTTTTGAGTTGGAAAGTTGATACTACATTTAAGAATGAGAAATTTGGTGTAAGTTTAGGTCCTTCAATACCATGATCAAGGTGTTTTTCTTATATGAGTAGATAATAATGATAAATTACAAGATATCAACAATTTTAATGTTGAAAAGTAACTGAAACAAGCTTGATTTATTTATATATATTATTTTCTTAAGTCATCATAGAAACACCTCCAGGAATCTACATGGTTTTGAATGTTGTAAATGAAGTAATTGAAGCTCAGCAGGGTTAAATGGTCTGTCCATCCAGTAGTAGAGAAGATATTTAAATATTAATTTAAGTCTTAAGTTAGTTTTAATTTTTTTGAATTATTTTTTTCCCTTTTGTACTACATACTTAGTAGATAGTAAATTTATTGAAGTCTATAGATGCTACTTTGTATATTTTTTCCTACTACCTCATTTCATTTTTCCTTCTCCGGAAACAAAGGAATAACAAAAAGGGAATGTCAGCAGGGAGCCATGCTGGCAGCTGGCTCTTGAATACGGTTAGGTTTCACCCATTGGCTTATTGTCTAGCGGCCCTCTCCCAGTGAGGACACAATCAAGAGGTGAAAAATGAATAGAAGAAGAGAAAGAGGAAGAAGACAAAAAAGAGGAAAGGGGGAGGAAAACAAACATAGAATTAGAGTACAAGGTCACATAATTGGTAATTGACAGCTAGCAAGATTGTTTTCTTAGTCTTTTGAAATGTCTGCTGGGACTCCGAATAGATGAATTCTTATGAATACAAAATGAAGGCTTCCTAGAAATAAGATTTCAGACAGAGGCAGAAATAGAGGAAGGGAGTATTGGGGTGGAAAGAGAGAAACAGAGACAGGGATGGAGGGGTGGAAAGTTTGGTCTAAGTAAATTGAAATTCCTGACAAGGATAGGTCACTGAGTGGAGCTGGAAATAATAGCACTATCCATTTAACTAACTTCCTGCCTCTTCCTTCCTTCTTCCTTCTTTCCTTCCTTCCTTCCTTCCTTCCTTCCTTCCTTCCTTCCTTCCTTCCTTCCTTCTTTCCTCCCTCCCTCCTTCCCTCCCTCCCTCCCTCCCTCCCTCCCTTCCTTCCTTCCTTCCTTCCTTCCTTCCTTCCTTCCTTCCTTCCTTCCTTCCTTCCTTCCTTCCCATATTGTTAGCGCCCCTAATACAGGAAATATGACTCAACCCTCACACTGGTGTAGACTGAAGCTGACCCTCAGAAAGCCAGCCGCCTAGGGAACCCAAGGCCTTTTGCTCCAGAGGTTGTTGGCCTTTCCAACCACAAAACTCAAGTTTTCATTCTTGCTCTTACTTTATGGTCAGAACTCGTATCTACACTCACTGATGTTTTGAAGAAAATATTTTTTTCTCTCTTCCAGACATAAAAGTAGGACATTCAGCCCCTGTGGTGAAATTACCTGGAAAAAAATTGAGATGCCTTCATATTTAAAGAGTAGAAAATCTAGAAAAGTGCTCAAAAAGTTAGGGCTCTGATTAGGCATTAGTTGTATGATTAAAAATCCGAGGTCACCATTTAATTTAAAATCAGATGATTGTTTCTGAATTCAAATTAGAACAGGCCAATCCAAAAGCTAATTTGTCAGGGCGAAAACAGTGTGGTCCTGTCTGAAGCACTTAGAACTGGGAAGCATGAGAGACGGATTGGGCATGGCACAATAATTTTATTTAGGGAAGTTTGCAACATATTGAAGCCAGTCTGGTTTTGTTAATTTTTCTCATGTCATTCTGAAGCTGATGATTTTCATCATTAAAATGATCACTGTGATTATGTTTCTGTGCTTCTCTGAGGCTGGAAATTTTGGTCACTTGATCTCTGTCGAGCAGTTAGAAACTGTAGCTAGTTTATTTATTTTTTTGTAAACTTATAATTTTATTCATTTGATGAGTTGCAAATTTAACCTTATTCTAAAGGCTTAGAAATATGCTTGCTCATATCTTGTTAGCATTAACTGTCATTTGAAAATGTGCTTACTGCAAATGGGGTAATAACGATTTAAAAATCAAACAACTGAAAGACAGCATGGATTTGATAGGCTGTGCTCTGAGACTAGGTGCCCTGTCACTGTTTGCCCACCTGCAGCAAGGATGGTGTGTTAGTCACTTTCCTGGCATTAGGGACAAAAAAAAAATACCTGACATACACAGTTTAAAGGGAAATAATTTATTTGGTTCATACTTTCCGAGGCTGTAGTCCATGCCAGCTGGCTTCAAGGCAGACCCATCATGGTGGAAGTGTGGAAAGCAATGAGGAAAGATGTTCACTTCATGGGAGTCAGGAAGCCAAACTAGTTGAAAGGAGTCAGGAGAGAGAGAGAGGGAGAGGTTTCACTTCCTTTTTGTTTCACTCAGCTCATTGTTCCTCCAAGAATTAATTGGATAATGTCTCCACTTTGGGAAGGGCAATCTACTTTACTAAGTTCACCAATCCAATACTAATCTCTTTTGAACATACTCTGACAGATACATCCAAAAATCATGTTTGCATCTGTGTCTCAGTCCAGGTGACAAATACAATGAACTTCTTATGGCTGCTCAAGAAGGAATTTTTTCAAAATTTATTTTTGTTACTTTAGATTCACGACTCACGAAACATTAAAAGGCATCCACGGGGACGAGAGGAAATCGGTGTCTCCCGTGTACAGTATAGATCTGAAGTTCTCAACCTCAGTCACAAGCACAGCCCTGTTTTAAGCTTTATCGTGGCTCTTGAGGAAGTAGGCAAGCTACTTATTACTACCCTCTTCCTACCCAGCAAGGTGTTCAGAAATATAACTGAGTAAAATGATGGTATAATTCCTCATATTTTTAGTAAATTATTGTTAACTAACAGTTAACCAACTCCATTATTGGAAATGAATTTATTTATATCTCACAACTTTTAAGAACACAAATCTGTCTTGAAACTAGAGCTAGGAATTATTGGATACTCCCAGTTTTTATAATCTCTTACCTCAACTACTTCTTCACCACAGATGCAGCTAGTGTGAGCCTGTGTGTCAGAACCATGAGCTCCCATTACCACCTCCAGTGTACACTTGGGAGTCCCATCACTGCAGGCACATCAGCAAAATACATCATAGCCTAGCATCAGATAATTTAAGACATTTCATTAGCCAGTTTGGTAAGTTGACAACTGTTTTTTTAAAGCATTCTTAGCCTCAGTTCTCCATCCTGAAAGTTAGATTCTTGTATCTTCTTCAGGAGAGGCTGTTAACAATACAAGAGATTATTCATGGTTAGCATATTCCTAAGCATGGCTAGTTCCAACATTGGCCTAACATAAACATGACGTATACAAGAAGATCATGTAGAAGCATTGCAAAGAATACTAGGAGTCTAAGGGACATAGAATCGTCACTTACCAAACATCTGTTATAGGCTGCCACACGAGCCAGCTTGCTTTGTAAGTATCATCAAATTGGATCCTAATTATGACAGTTTCCAAGAGTTTTACTTTTTCCTCTTGTGTATTAAAGATGCTGACGTGAAACTACTGGCTGGATACAGTTGTGGCAGCGGTAGGATTAGAACCCAAATTTGCCCAAGATAAAAGGCTTCAGTCTTGTCATTAATGTAACAACACGGAGCAATTTTAGCATGATAACCCCACGGGTCCTTCTGGCAAATCACAGGCGAGCAGCTATAATGAGCTGAATATTTGTGTTTCCCCAGAATTTATATGTCAAAATCTTAGCCCTGAGGTAAAGGTGTTGGGAAATGGGACCTTGTGCTATAATTTGCTCATGGAGGTAGAGCCCTTGTGAGTGAGACAAAGTGTCACCTGTATGACAACAGACACGAGAGAGACGAATTGTCTGTAGGCCACATGAGGCTACAAGATCACCTTTCCAACCAGAAAGAAAGCATTCCCGGATAACACATCTGCCAATGCCTTGATCTTAGATGTTCCAGCCCTTGAACCATGAGAAATAAATGTTACTTGTTTGAACCACCAGGCTCTGGCGTTCTGTTACAGCAGGCAGGATTGGCTGAAACAGCTACCTAAGAAAAAAATGGATTGTCCTCCTCCTCCTCCTGCTCTTCCTCCTCCTCCCCCGCCTCCTCCTCCTCCTCCTCCTCGTCCTCCTCCTCCTTCTCCTCCTCCTTCTTCTGGAATCACATTCATAAAAAATAAAAAGTCTCTTAGAAAAGTCAACAGATGGGATTGGAATTACATTCTTAGTGAAATATGGCTTGAAAAAATACCTACTCTTTGAACAAAAAGTGCAAAAAATAAGCCCCTGATGCACACAGAAATTGCAATGAATTTGCAAATCAGAATTTTGGTCAATAAGGGAACCAAGAGACCCTTAGCGTTGACTTAAAGTAGTTCACATAAATCAACGGGCTATGCTCGCCGAGGATTCTGAACTCATAGCACGGGAGAAAAGCAATTTATAAGCCTTCCTCCATCCGTGACTCTATAAAGAACTTTGATGAAGTGTGAGTAAAGAGCGAGTGTGACTGTTAATAAAATATAAACAAAGTAAGTGTTTTTATTCTGTGTCGGGTAGGTGGGGTAGGACCGAGCCTCTCAAATCACAGCCTCAATCTCCGATCGCTCCTTATGGAGGGCTCAAGAAATGAAAAGATGGTTTTGTTGACAGGTCAACCTTCTGCCGCCCTCCTCAGCAGCTGGTGTAAGAAGGAAATGAGGGATGGGCTGTTCAACTAGTGTAAACATCCAGGTTTCCTTGAGCTCCTAGGGCTACGAGTTAATGTATTTCTAGCTTTAAAATACATTTAGGTACCATATTTCAAATGCTTCACGTTGCAGTGCCTATTGAAAACTCCATCTCGTTAGCTCCTCACCATTATTATTTTTTTTTCATCTAGGAAGTTTCATGAGGTGGGTTGGGAGTGTCTCATCTATTCCATGAAAGTAACTGAGGGGGAGGGGAGAGAACCATAGATTTTTCTCTTCTCTTCCTCACGTCATCCCTGGAAATTATGAACTAATGAGATATTGCACAGTTAGTTCTGATCAAGTCACATAAAATCTCCCATGTTAAATTTCTAAATTCAGAATGCTCTCCATATTTTTATCTGCTAAGGGAAATTTTGCAATTCGGCTAATTTTCTGCTTTAGGTTTCTAATTTTTATGCTTTGTGAGTGTTAATTAAAGTTGTTCCTTTTAATTGCAAATAAAAATTAGAAAAGGGTACAACAGAATGTTGACTGTGCTGACTTAAAGACTAGAAAGCAATATTCTATTCATTTTGGCTAATATCCACAAGAAATTTTATTATTTTCTCTGCAGTTATACATCGAGATTAAACTGGCAGGAACACAGTTCACTCAGACTATCTCGTTATCGTGTTAATTCTTCGATTAAAACTAACAGAAAATCAGGATTTAGCTTTTAACGTACTGAGGGTGAGGTCCACTTTTTCTTTAAGAAAGCTACCATATTCAAGATTTAGCTCAAAGATACCTTTGCGACAGGAAAAGTAAGCATGGGGAACCTGCCTCAATTCTCTTCTTAATTCTTAAAAGACAGCTGTGACTCAGAAATCATCCACTTTATATTCAAGTGCAATGCTGACGGCTTTGAGTTTCAGAGATTAAGAATAGTCAGGAAAAATATTACTCCCAGTTCTCCATCTGTGTGTCAGGGGAGGCAGGAGAATAAATTTATTCTAAAATAAGCAAACTTACTTTCATCTTTTCTCCATATGCTTTTTCTTGTAACATTTACTTTAGACTAAAGAATGCTGTGTCACCAAATTGCTTACATCTTAAAACATGATCATATTCCCTTCGGACTCACAAAAGACTGCAGAATGTAAAATGCTTATTTATCACCATTACATCGCAGTGTAAGAATTAACATGGGCCAGCTTGTTGGAGGAGAAAGATGGGGCTTAGGTTTGGCCTCCCTCTCTTTGCATTTCTACTCACTGCTGGATGATGTCATCTACTCCATGATTTTAAATGCCACCGATATGATGACAACTTTCAAATTGATATCTCTAGCCCAGACCTTTCCCTTGAACTCAGCCTCATATATCCAGCTGCCTACTTGACATCACCACTTGGATAACTAATAGGAATATCAAGTTTAACATGCTGAAACTGATTTCACCTTTTAAACTTGCTCTTCCTGTAGCCTTTTCCGTCCATATGGGAAGTTCAGCTCAACTGCTCTGATTAGAATATTTCTACTGGGGGGCTTCCATTGCTCCTCTCTCTTTTTTCATCTCACTTTCTGCACTCAATTTATTGGCAAAATCTGATCACGTTAGGAGTAAATTCGACATCTTACAGCCTCTACTGCTACCCTGTTGAGCCCATTCTCGATCATTGCTGTGTGTATTTCTAAAAATCCTTTTACTATGTGTTCTCCTGGGACCCCGATTTCAATGGTCTATTTTCAACCATAGATCTAACGGGATTCTCTTAAAAGATGCATAATCACGTTACCTTCTCCCCAAATTTCCCAAGTGGCTCCTAATATCATTTAGAGGGAAAAAGTAAAAAATAAAATGTTTTATTTTAATCATCTACAGGCCCTATGCCACTGATTTCGGCTCTTTCCTCTTGAATCGTAATATAACCGCCTTCTAGCTCATCATTTGCACGTAAAAGAGAGTGAATGTCTTTGAGAAGAGAATTGAGGGGAGAAACAAAGGAACATAATGTGTGCTCAGAATATTTTAGATATTCTTAGGCTTCCTGTGTGTTCTTGATTGAAATTCATTACTTCCTAAATTTCCATTGTTTTCATGTTCACATTGAATTTGACAATACTTTCAATCACTATTTAGTGACTACTATATACCAGGGATTATCCATACCAGTTCTGGGATGCAACAAAATTACATCCCTGTGCTTACGTAAGAGACTAGTAATCTTATTTTCACTTTCTATTTATTTCTTCTTCATGCATAATGCATGAAATAAATGCTTGCTTTACTTCTGCTGATTATTGATTTGTATCAAGAAAGGTGGATATCTGAAGCCCATTGCTTATCAAGAATACCAAAGCTTTATTTCTTTCCTCAATTAGACTTGAGCACCAGCATTAAAACACGCAGAGGATGAGGTGGGAGATGGTTTTGCAAAAATCTCTATTTTCCTTTTCTCTTAAAAATTCAGTCCACCTGGCAATCATGAGCTTGTTTTGTAGCCTTCTGTTGTAAATGAAGTCGTAAATGAATAGCAGCTGCCCACCTTCAAAGAGGGTCACCTGCTCTGCATTGTTTAAGGGATTTATTATGTAAGAGAAAAGAAGAAGAAAAATTATGAAATTGGGTTTTCCATTTGAATAGCTTTTTATGTTTGCGAAATCTTCACATACTGCATTTCATAATATCACAGAGGAATTCTTTGTAGTAAGGAGTGTGGTCTCCAACCTCTTAGCCAAGAGGCTGGATCTGAGAGCTGTAATGACTCAGCTCTGAGCCGCCATCATCTTCATCAATTTTTTTTGACATCATCACACTAACTTGTATTTACTGAGTTCTTATGACAGGCTAAACACTGGCATAGATTTATATGTAGATACAGTTAATTTCCTAGTAGCTCTAGCAAAAGAACCATTATTTTTATCGTCCAACGAGAAGTGGCTAGTAGGAGCAGTGACTTGCCCTTAGTTTCAAAGCCAAATGATACAGCAGAAATTAAATTCAGACATTTAAGTATAGAACATAGTGCTAGGGTCAACTAGGGCTACAGCCTGGGGCAGCCTACCTTCAAAAACACGATGCTTACAACTCATGATAAACTATAAAGAACTTGGAGTGACACGGTGATCCAGATGTAGATTTCCGTCAACACTAACGAAGAAAAAAGGTCAGGCAGATTGTGACGAACATCCGGTTGCACTTGTTGACAGTGAGAATCCCTCTCCGTGGTTCATTCTACGCCTGCCTTCATCAGACCATGTCCACGGGTTCTGCTCTGTGGCAGGGTTCTGCTCCGGTGTTCATAAAATGTAGCATCCTTGTACGGAATCTCACGTAATCACAATGATTCTTTTTCATTTATTAAATCTCTGATGCTGAAAAACATGCCAAGTATTCTTTAGATACCTGCTTTACAAAACAATTTCTGCACTGACGTGAAAATGGACTGACTTTTCTAAAACCTACCCAAATTTCTCCTTTTATTTCACCAACATGAGTGTTAGTATACCATTATTATTATTATTATTATTATTATTATTTTGCATATCAAGACATGGAACACAGTAGCCCAGAAATTGGATAAGAACTAGTTAGTACTTATATTTTCTGTTTCCAATATCCGTTCATCAGGGCACCACTCCTACAACTTAATTAGACAAATAGCAATCTATTTTGTATCTTTTCTTTAATGTCTAGTGACTTTTTAAAAATTACAGTTTAATTAACTATATAATATGATACACAGTAATTAAATTTGTTTGGGAAATTAATGCATCAATATTGTATTTTGTTTTATTCCTACTTTCCTGTTTCCCTTCCCAAACTCCAAGACGTCTACCTCCCTGCCCCCTACAGCTGTCCTTCTCATCCCCTTTATTTGTGTTTTGGTTTCTCGTATAAGAGAAAACCATGAGATAATTAACCTTCTGCATATAAAATGTGTATATGTACTTAAAATTATGGAACGCATCATAAATTTGCATGCTAATTTCCCTGCATCATTTCAACCTTAGTAGATATATTGCCAAAATGAGCACTTGGAAAAGGATGATATTTTTTAATATATAACGATCTACACATTTTTCAAATTGGGTCACCCTAGCCGGTACTAATTTTTTTCTTTGATTTATTGGATGCTTTTAACCAAATCGTGGTCAAGAGGTGAGCTTCTATTCCTTGAACTCTATTTCCTAAAATGTTTGCCTCTCCTTTCTTTTTCCACCTCTGCTCACTCCAAATGGCAAATAAACAATCCTGTGCATGTTCTATGAAAAATCCTCCAAAGCTGACAATGTGCTCCAATTCCATCTCATTCTCCTAATACAGACTATTATAAATGCAACTTTCAGAAACCTCCCCTACAGCAGTCAGTGAGTGTTTAGATGAAAAAGTAAATCAATACATGGGAACAAGTATTCTCAAGGTTTTTATTTTTTTCTGGCATCTCTTAACTCAAATTTTCACTGATGGCAATTGTATTATGAGTTTGATCCATTCTGCAGAATGAAGTAACAAGACATAACACGTGAAGTGGCTTAAGCATAGAAATGTATTCTCTTAGAGTTCTGGAGGGTTGAAATTCGTGATTAAATTATCAGTAGAATCTTTTTCTCTCAGGAGGCTCCAGGAAAGAATCCTTCCTTGGCTCTTTCTAGCCTCTGCCGACTGTCCACAACCATCAGCTTTCCTTAACTTAGAATTCATTACTCCAATCTCGGCCTTCATCTTCGCGAGGCCTACCTTCCTGGTGTCTCTGTGCTTCTCTATCTAAACGTCTCTCCTCCTTTCTTAGAACGACACTAGTCATCAGACTTCAGGCCCACCTTATCTAGAAAGGTGTTGTCTTACCCGAATACATTTTTGAGGTTTTTATTATCAAATAAGACATGTTTGATGGTTTGAGAAAATATAAATTTTGGATACCATTATTCAACCCACAATAGAAGAGTATCAGGCAAGGACATGCTCTAAACCTCAACCTGAAATGCAGATCAAACACCTCAAACATGAGGTCATATGTTACCTGACTAAGAATTGGGTTGCATTTGCTGTTTTGAGTGCTGTGGTATCTCAGGCCGAAATTGCCTCTAGTCAGATGGGTTTTGTCTCTTTCTGTAGTTTCGTGTTTTCCTAAGGACCACTTAAATAAAACCCAGACCTTGCAGTTCTTTTAGCTGTTATCTTCTATTAAAAATATATGATTCCTGTTGTGATACTAGTAAGGTGTTAAAGAAGAGAAAGTATTCTGTAGCTTAGATTTTAGGCTTTTAGGGAGCCTGAGGTGGATAATCTGTATGCCCCATGTAGAAGGCTGGAAAGCTAGACTTGACCTTTCCTTCCTCCTATATGGGAGATTGAAGAGAAGTGGAGTTGTTTATTCCCTTCGCCATAGTTTATCTAGTTAGGGCCTGGTAAAACGGATTCCCTTTGGGGAAGACCTTGTTAAGATGAACAGAGAGCTCTGTACATATTTTAGAGTGATCATGTTTCCTCTCTCCCTTCTGAAATTAAAATAGGATTTTCTTTGATATGGTTACTTGAAGTAAAACTCCTAGGGGCGAGGCTCCCCCTTAGGGCCAACTCCCCTCAACTCCACAGGGAACACCCAGAATTTCAACAACGGTAGTTTAAAATGTTTTTATAGATATCAGCTACTAGTACAGGCTCCTGTTCCTGTTAAATTGTGATTTTTCCGGTTCCTCCTGTTTTTTTTTTTTTTTTTTTTTTTTTTTTCCCAGTTTTCAGAGAAGAAGTTTGTCTTGTAATTTCGGTTCTCTGATTTAGGAAAGAATTGTTGATTGTCAGCTTGTTCAGATTATTTTTTCTTATGAGGATATAAATACAAACTTGTAACCTCAATGTGTTGGACAAGCAACCCCACCAGTCTGAAATGGAGATTATGAAATAATAACAATGTACTCCTACTACATCTCATAACGTATCGATGACTTATTATTATCCACTCATCCAGCTGTGAAACCTGAAGCGAGCCTGGGTTTTATAACTTGCTGAACAGGTAGACCTCAGATCTGAAACCAAGCCACTATGTCCAAATTTTTAATAACCACACTATACCACAAGCTCAGATTGCCTTGTCTTTTGTCTCTAGGAGAATACAGATAAGTTTCCTTGCTTTTACAAGAGTAAGAAAACAATATGTAGTAACTTGCGTATGAGGGTGAAGCTAGAAATGATAATTTAAGCGTAACCCCAAACATTCTGATTATTCTCTCCACATGAGCTGTTTTCCATGAGCCATTAAGCTGAGAATTGAACCACTTGGCAACCTTATAGATCCCAAACTATAGCCCAGCTAGAGAAATGGATGCTAACAACTAGATAATTTATTGGCATCCACATAGACTAAAATGATATTATCAAGACAAACTTAATCAATGCAGCTGAATGAGTTGTAGCTGATGCACGGAAAACCCTTCCACCTGGATATTCACTCTGCCTAGTTACCGGTCACCTGGACACAGGATACGTATTGAATAATTTATCTCAGTCTCAGATTACACACTGGCAAAAGCATAGGTGATTTTTAAAAGATTTTACGCTTGATGACTCTGCAACACACAAACAAGCATAGCTTAAGAAAGGAAAGAAGGCCAAAGAGTGATGGGAAGTGATCTGTACCATGCGGTGTGAAAATTCTTTATGTTTGAAAAGTTCTTATTGTCGTTAAGAGTAGCAACTAGAACTAAAACCTTAATTGTAGTCTTTTTGTGTCCATCGTATCTAAACTCAGTTCAGCCACGGAGTCACCTCATTCTTTCAGTTCCTGACAGTGCACTGTAAAGCATTTCGCTGCATTACCAATAGCTTACACTGAGTTGAAAATCAAACAAAAATACTCATCATACTTTCTGAACAAAATTAGTAGTATTCTACAAATTGCATTAAGTAGTTATCTGTGACCATACAGAAGACTGCCATCAAAACAGAGTTCGTATGAACTTTGACGGGTGCACTCTCAAACTTCAAAAGTCCTACAGTTTGATTCTAGAATGTCTCAGGAAGCCCATGTGTTAAATGTTTCATCCAAATGTCAATGCTATTTGAGGTGGCGGGAACTTTAAAAAGTGGGATGGAACAGGTGATCCTTTGGTCAGAGAAATATGTCCTTAGGAGGGATTGGTGCCCTCAACATCTCCTCTCTAGTTGTCTCACATCATGAAGATGGTACGAGCAGCTTTATTGCACTGAATATTTCTGCTGTGACAGTGTCTTGTCATAGACCCAAAGCAACAGGGCTGAAAGACCAGGCACTGAAATCTCTAAAACTAGGATCCGAAAGAAACCTTTTCCTTTTCTAAACTCAATATCTCAGGAATTTACTTATTCGTTTATTTATTTACTTATTTATTTGTTCTGGGGATGTAAAACTGACTAACACACTTGGTATGCAGTAACTCAAGAAATCCCGAGAAAGACAGAACCAAATGCATGGGGGTCAAGGAGACTCCTGAGAGCAAAGCGTTCTCCGGGTGGCTGCTCCTTTCCTTTTTGTGCCTTATGATTTATAGAGCCAATCTGAAGATTGAAATAGTCCTAAGTAAAGGCAGTGACCAATAAAAGATACTAATCTCCATGATTCTTTCACTTAAGGAAACTTCATAGCAAATGATTGAGGAGTCTGAATTGTTGACCCAAGCCCTACATCCGGGCCTGAGAATCCTGGAGACCGGCGGGTGTTCTCAACACAGCCATTTGGTATTATGGACACACTTTGTCATTACTGTCAGTGCAGATAAATTTTTAATAAAGTACCATGATAATGGAGGCAGAAACATGGAAGAAATACGTGTGGCCTGACCCAAGAGACAGAGCCTTTTTCTCACTGCTGCCTTATTCCCTGAGAGACACAAGGACTTCGATAGAGGCATGAGCCCAGAAACAGGCTGCTTGATGGCCGCCTGCCTCCTCAGTGATGCTCACAGAGGTCAGAGAGGACTCGGTGCCTCTGGCTCCTCATTCGCCCCAGTAGATTCTCTCGCTCTTGGTAATGTCATGGCGAATTCCCTGACACTGGTCATGGTTCTTTGATTATGATAAACAGGGGGTTCCATGGGGGTGGTGAGACAAACTGGGAATTCTGTTCGGAAGGAAGGAGCTCCTGCTTAGGACTCCAGTAGCGCCCGAGTCTCCAGGTCAAGGCCTTAGTCTATGCTTGAAGGGGAACCCTGGTCAAGACTGAATTGCATGTGCGAGTGCTGGGTAGTGAATTGATGTGGAAAGTGGGGTGAAAGTATTCTTTCTGAGACCTGGTACGGGCCTTAAATTTTAGTTGATAATTAAAAATAAATGAGGGCTGGAGGAATAGCGCATGGATCAAAGATTTTGCACCGCAAGCATAAAGCCTTGCGTTTGATTCCCCAGAACCTCATAAATTGCGTGTGGTGGTGCACACCTGTAATTCCAGCACTCAGGAGGCTGAGGCAGGAGGCTTACTGTGAATTGGAGACCAACCTGGACTACATAGTGAGTTCAGGACCAGCCTGGACTACAGAGTGAGACCCTGTCTCAAAAAATAAAGAAAACAAAATTAAAAAAAGATAAGTGATTAAACTCACACCCCAGAGCACTAACGGGGGACGTGTCAGTTATGTTACTAATCACGAGCACGTAGCAACCTTGTTATCACAGAAGGAAGCAGCCTGACATTGAGTTGTGAGCAGTTATATTAAATACAGAGAATGTAAAGATGGATCCAGGAGTCAGAATGCTTCAGTTCAAATGTTCACTCTGCCACACTGTGTGACCTTGGCTACATATAAAATTTCCTGTCCTTAGCTTTCATATGCAAAAACTATGAATAAGTAAGTCTTGATATCTCAGTTTATATCTTAGTTGTTGTAAGAACTAAACAAACTAACGAAAATTACATAGATATGCATAGGACAGAAAAAAATCTCCCTAACAACTGGTAATATTAGTATGTATGTGCATCTTTTACAAACAAAATATATTTTAATAAAGAATAGTTATGCCTTAGAATTACCCTAAATTTGTCTTAAACAGAAGAGCCTTGGCTAGTTGAAAATACATTCCTGCTTAATGAGAAAGTCCTCTGCCACTGGCTAAATCCATTATTCTACTAGAGAAGTAACTGTTGGCCATGGCTTGGGTCAACCAAGGAACTGAAGAAGTCCCTATCACAGCCTTTCCCAGGAGACAGAAGAGGGTGTTTTTCCTGTTGCCCTTGTGCCCGGTATCTGTTAACTGAGAGAGAGAGAGAGAGAGAGAGAGAGAGAGAGAGAGAGAGAGAGAGAGAGAGAGATATGCATCAGATACGTAGCTCTGTGTCGAGTGTAGACAAGATTCCCTGGAGAAGTTTTAAAAACTTATTTTCTTTGGCGTCAGGCCTTCTGATCTTGACTTCGTTTTTCCAGTTGCCTCTAATGGGTGTATTTATCTTCAGACCTCTTCCCCTCTCCTTGAGTCGTGTCAGGCCAGAACTCCCCCTTTTTATCCTGTCTTGCATAGTGAGTTGTTTAGGGAGGATTGTTTTTCTTTTGCTCTTTACTAGATTGTTCTCCTACAAAGATTTGTCTTCCCAGGACTTCTTCAGAGATGCCAAGTAAAGTTTGAATTTTAGGTGACTGGTGATGTGCGTGCAGAGGAATGAGAAGATGTATGGGACTGAGTATCTTTCAGGCCCTATCCAGCCGTGGACGGTGTCTTAGCTACTTTTTTGTTGCTGTGACTCAATACCAGTCATCTACAACTTAGGGAGAAAAGATTTATTGTAGCTTACAGTTTCAGAAGTTCTCAGTCCATTTATGGGTGGGCAGCTGGAAAATGGTGGAATCACATGGTGGGGCTGCAGCTGGAGCTGGAACCAGAGTTCCTGGGGGGAGATCCTTGCAACATGGTGGAAGACAGAAACTGGGAGGAAGGACAAAATCAGCACAAACCCCTCCAGGTCAAGCTCCACACACCTGCCAACTTCCAGCCAGGCCCCACCTCCCAACCCAACACAGTATCCGTAGGAACATGAAGCTCTGGAGACACTCCAGATCCTAACCACCACGGGCAGCATCAAACAATCAACTCCACCAAGCCCGTTAACATAGACATTTTTTTTCTAACACCAAATGAGGAAAATTGCCTGAACTGTGAAGGTCATTATTTATAATCATCATTTAAATGAAGAATCCACAGTTGTTTTCAGGCTGCCGAGAATCTGAGCATTTCCTTCAGCAACAAGAAAATAAAAAGTCATAAAAAGAGAGCAAATATTTTGATATGAGAAATGGTAATTCCCTAATGAAAAACAACTCATAATCACCCCCTTTTCTCTAAAAAGAGAAACAGAAGAGATATTATTTTAGTAGATTATATGCATATTTCAAAAACCTCTTTGTTAAAAGGCCAATTTTATGTAAAGGGCTTTTATTAGGAGCTTTTATCATGCAAAATCCCAAGGTTCTTTTGGTCCATAATCTACAAGTTAAAAATAAAAATCACATGTCGTGGAAACTAAACATCTGTTTTTAGGGAACTGCTCTGCAACATCAATATTTCTATTGCCTTATATTTTAAACAGTCTTAAAATCTCTTGTATGACATAATACTTACTTGGTCATTTTTCAGCATCCCTCGTCTGTTTATTATGTTCTCCTGATCAGTGCTGTAATTTGTGTTGTAGGCACACATTTTGAACTCTCAAATCATTTAAAAACTAGAATGAGGCAAACATTTCTTATGTTTTTTATGAGTGTATTTAATCATCCCAGTTATGTCACTGAGAGTGGGTGAGGGTCGGGTTAGGTGTGAAGTTCTTCATACTTTTTTTGATACTGAATGCATTTTTTTGTGGATGCATGTTCTACACATGTTGATTAATACAGTATTGATGTATTGGTTTCTCTTTGACGATGGTGTCTTTAAAGAAATATGTATTATTATCCTGTCACAAATTCATATACTGTGACAAAGAATTAGTTTTTTTTTTAAATTGTGTCTGAATTTATTTGAAACCTTACTCAGGTGTTCAGTGGGGGCAATTTTTCTCAGCTCCAAAATAAAACCTTTAGAAGACTCTATGATTTTATCCCATGCCTTTACGGTCCTACGGACACTTTCACAGTGTGACGTGACGCAAAGCAGGAGTCACCAAGTGGCATTTAGATTATCTAGCCAAGGGTATGAATTAGGGGTTGAAGTTGGCATAGATGTAAATATTTCCTTCCATATTTATTTTTATTGCTCAGCTTACCTCTTGCTTTTGTTGTGGGATTATGATTTTCTCCTCTAAATATCGATCTATATTGAGGGCCAGGGATGAACATAAAGGTGCCCTGGTCCACACAGATTAAAAATGACTCATTCTCTGCAAGCCCCTTATCTACTGCGGCACTGCTTTCTTCAGTTCTACATCTCTGTGGACCTCTTCCTTTCTACTTTGAGTTGCGCCACTTTAACTGCCTTAAGCAGCTGATAGACAAGATCCAGAGATTCCAAACCGGGTCTCTTAAGAGCAGAGTCCTCTTTTGCTTTGAAGTGAGTAAGAAGCATCCTGTCATTATTTTTTTTTTTCTTGAAAGATTCCCACAGAGAAGGTGCCCCAGAACTACCTCACCGTCCTGGATCTACCTCCCAACCTATAAATCTGGGTTCCTTTAGCTTTCTAAGATGGGAGGGAGTCCAAGTATGCAGTATGATTTGGCTTTCTCATGAGACTCATCCTATGACTTCTGAGCCTTTTCAGTGCAAGAAATATATTTCAGAGGGCTTAGTGTGTCCTATTTGGAACCACCTATCTGTATTCATTTGTTTAAAATAGCAAGCCCTCATCCATTTGCTGCGAAGGAGAGGCATTACACTGCATTAGCAATTGTCTTTCAAGAAGGTTTTCTCCTAACTGCCAGGTCCTTTAAAAACCTTTTATCACCAGGAGGAACCCGTGTGTAGTGGTGTACCAGGGTAGCGGAATTTTTAACATTCACAAGACTTTTATTTTTAAAAATCAGATTAGTGAAATATAGTGCTTGAGGGAAAACCTAGGCAAAAATACAAGTCTAAGATCTCAATTAAGAAACTTAGTCAACATTTGTTCAATTTCCTGGTGTGTGTCCTTTTAGAGTTACGGTGTGCGTGATGAATACTTTGGCCTTACATGTCTGAAAAGAAAATTTGAGCATTTACCACTTGCAGCGTACTCTGGTGAGACAGTGGAGGGGGATGTGAGGGTTGTCGGCTAGTTTTTCAGGTTCTCTAAAAACTGTGGCTATAAAAACTGATTGTGGTAACATTAGCCAATGGAGGACAGCAAAAACAGTCTCTTCTATTTATAGACTGAAAATTCTCCCATCTATGTAGCAGGTAGGTGAGCTATAGTCTGTAAACCAAGACTGAGCCACCACAGTATTATTAAATAAAGTTTTATTGGAAGACAGATGCATTCATTTGTTTATGGATCATGTATATTTTTATGCTATGATGGTGCAGTTGAATAGTTATTATAAGATGTCTAGTAAGGAAAGCTTAAATTATTTGTCATCTAACTTTACAAAGAAAATGTTTGTAGCTTTTCATTTGGGAAGACATTCAGGTAGGTTTTCTTATAAGATACATAGAAAACCCTCTCATGTGAGTGGACCTTCCTCCCCATGGTAACACATAATAACACATAACACATAATAATCACCCTGAGTGCACTGTTTTCCTGAGGAAGAGGAGTGATGTTGCTGCCTCTTCCCTGCAGTCCGTTCCACTTGTCTATCCTGTGTTGCCACATTTCCAAACTTGGTTTGAAGAACTTTTTTTTTTTCTTCATTTGAAGCTACAGATTCATAGTATTTCTTCATTTATTTAGCAATTAACAATGGTTCGAATAGTATTGGTCACAAGACAGGCACTGAGCTAAGTGCTGGGGGTATAGCACGGTGGGTAGGTCAGCCTTGATCTCAGGCGTCTGGTGTTCATAGCGGCCTCTCGATAGCTGGGCACCCCCAGGCCCCTGCAGAGAACTGCAGAAGAGTCAAGCATGAGCTATTAGGGGCTTACAGGTGGAAGCACTTAATGCTGTCTTGTGACATTGTACAGCAGCCACTAACAAAGACCTGCCAGAAGGGCCATCACCAAAAATGAGATGTGACTACTGGGGCACATAACACAGCCACTGTGCAGTTATTAAGGAAAGTCTCTTAGAATAGAATAAGATACAATGAAATAAAAAGATGAATAAAACCCCTCAAAGACAGAGAGAAAAACATTCCACACTGAATTCGAGAACTAGAACCCATCATGTTCGGTCCTGACCATGAATTTCAAACCTTTCGCCTGATATAATGCACGAAAAATAATATTCATAGGCCATATTGAGACAAATTAAAAAGCCTGCTTGCAGTTCAAATTACCAATCCTGGTGCTCGGCCACGACTTCCAAGCTGGTAAAGTCAGTATTTTAGAACCCTTACCCTCCTGTTATGTAACACAAGGCTTTGCAATGCATACGGCATGAGTTGCATTATATTAAGGGAGAAATGCACGTTCACAGGAGAGTTTATGCTGACGCTTCATAATTTGTCTTATTTAGACTGAGTTTATAGCGAGGAAAGGAGACTGCTGTTACATGTCACTATAGGGGAATCCTCGAGCATCAAACAAACACGTTAAAGACATTTAGTACCTTAGGAGGGTCACTGTGTGCTCTGTCAATCTTTAATCCTTTCTATGTGGCCTTCTTATCATTTCAAGGAAGGAGAGGTGTATTTATTGTCAAGTATGCACCTGCCACCAGAGAGCCTCATCTCATTAAGCTTCACTGTCACCTATTGGGCAGACGTCATTCCTCCAATTTTCAGACACGAGGAAGGAAACTCAGAGGTGAAATAATCATCCTGGGTCATGAAGCTTCAAAGCGGCAGACCCAGGATGTAGAGTCTTGATTATATAGATGTGTGAATAGGTAGCAACCAGGGCGGGACACTCCAGGGAAGGGAAGTGGTATCGCCCAGGTCCAGTGGTGAGGGTAGAATGAGAATGAAGCACTTCCTGTTCAGTGAATGGTGAGCATCGGATTTTGCCTTTTGATTGGCATTTTTCATAGACTGGACTAGGCACTCGTGAGTGTTATATCGTAACAATACTTCATATTCTTATATATATATGGAGCATAAGAATTCAAACACATTCATATACCCTTTATTTAAATTCAGAGCCTTTTGGAAATTCTCATGGACTGTTAAAATTTCCAACATGAAGCTAAACCTATGTTGTTCTAAAGACCTGTGTGGTCTCTAACCTCTGTTAAAGCTCTGTGTGGGGCTGCGATTCTCTAGGCATATTCGGAGAAGGAATTGGTCCTGATAAAAGTCACTTCCAACCAGTAGAGACTCTTCTTGATGGTGTCATTAGGGTATGTGTTCCCTTTTTTTCTTGTAGGATGTCTTTCAGTTGTGGTTTAAGTATGATTTGTGTAACCAACCTCATAGTACAGTTTTATCCCCACTCATTAGTTACAGGTATTAGAGAGGGGAAATTTAGTGTACGGTGTTAAGAATTTGTGTTGAGAAGTGGTTGAGGAGGTCCTTAGGTTAGTGCCCTGCGATTGAATCCGGGTAGCTTTCTAAGGAAAGGAAAATAGATCTCACCGATATAGAAACATATGAAGACTCCTTCTTCTTGTCTTGTGACAATTTGGGTCACCTTGAGAAAAATTTTGTAGAAGGGAAACCAGTTGCTTCCTTTGTTCTTGGATCGTGAACTTCAAAAATCCTAACTCCCCCAAAACTTGTTTTCTTTATAAAATGAATCCCATTTGGGTATGTTGTTGCAGTGTCAAAAAGTTGACTTATGCACCTTTCTTCATTGTATAAGGAATCACTCCACTTGATGTCTAACAGAGTAATACTTACATAAAGGAGGTATATATATACACGAGGCTTATCAGTGGCCCACAAAACTTCCATTCTCATTCTAGAACCAGAATACATCTGAGCAGCCATATATAATTACAGGTGTACTAACAATTGAAACAACCTTTGTACCCATGGTGAAGAGACATCCTTAGATACTATAGAATTCTAACAATCTGTTTCACACTAAGAAATGGATGGAGACTGGAGAGGAGTCAGTTGGTTCTGGAAGCCAAAGCAGATAGAGTTTCAAGTTGTGCAGATTTTACTTTTATGTTCAAGTAAAAATTCCCCAATGAGATTTACAGTTAACACTTCAGTTCTTATTGTTGACTTAGTCAAGGGAGTTTCATTACAGTGGTTGAGAGAAGTAGGCAAGAATTTAATGAATGAACGAGGCAAGTGAAGAGGGCAAATAAGTATCACTTTAAAAAATAATATTGAGATAAAGAAAATCAATGGGATATAAATGAGTCAGTAGAAAAACAATATTCTGTAAGTGTGAGATAAATGCATTTATAAATACAAATGGAAAGATTGTGTAGAAAGGAAATATTCATGTGCAGAATAAAAATAAAATCATAAGGCAACTTTCTAATGTAATCTTAAATTCAAAATCGAACAGCTGACTTTTAATGATGAAAGATAATTTTTATAAGAAACTTTTCAGAACTGTCCACAAGTGAATATTTAACAGGATGGCATGGAACCCCTACTCCCCAAACAGATCTGCTTGGTATTGAAGAGAAGGGAGGGAAACACAAAGGATTCGATCTTCGTAAATCTTTTGAATGCTCTCAGAGATGGAGGGGATCAGGATCAGCATTTTTTACAGAGATCAGCAAAGAACTGTGGAAATTTAGGAATATCTGGAAAAGTGGATAAGAAGTTAAACTACCAATAGAAAGACAAGAAAGAATAGAGGGAAGAGGGAAAAGGAAATAGAGAGGGAAAGAAGAAAGGAAAAGGAAGAAAGTAAGGAAGGGAAAAGAAAGAAAAAAGGTGAAATTTTGTTCAAATTGGAAAACACAATTTTGTGTGATTGTAAAAACACCTAACTTCATGATGGCTTGTACAGCTGTATCATTTTTTGCAGAATATATGACAGAATGATTTGGGTGCCTGTTAGCGGGGGAAAAAAAAAAGCAAAAGGACTTCAAAAGGAAGGACGAATGAAGATGCAACAAGGTCTGGAGAGCTTTGGTTTTGAGTGATTGAAAAACTGAGATGGAGATGCTGTATCTAAAAGAATAAAATCTGATGTTTCCTGTTTTGTACAGCAGGAACAATGGGGCCCCAGGTATCACAGGAAAGTGCTTGCTTAGAAGGATCTCCTGCTTCTTTGAAGTGCAATTGTCAGCAGGGAGCAGGGCCTTGCACCTGCCTGGCCTGCAAGTTTCTGACGAGTGTTTTGGTCGCTAACATGGAAAGATGACCTCTGAATTTCTCAGTCAAGGACTAGACAAGTGTTTGAAAAAGGAGAACCCAGGAGTGGTGGTCATAGGCCTTTCTCCTTATGCACATTTTGGGGCAGATTTCCTCTCCTCTGTACCTCATCTCTAATCTTTGACCACACAAAGGCTCAAGGCTTCCCAAGATAGTTCCTATCAGAAAGAGGAAAATGAACTTTACATATTTCTCCTTGAGTTCTAAAATTGTTCGGAAAGGAAACGTCAATTTAGATGAGCAAAATTATAGCACGAGGAAATACAACAAATAGATGATGATCAAATTCTTAGGAATTAGTGTTCTGAGGGTCAAATTAAGTATGGTAATTGTATAGAGGCTCTTTTTGATGAGTTCATTAGAAAAGAGAGAAGTACATACTTTAGGAATTCATCACTTTCATCCTTTCTAAATAAGAGGGAAATATCAAGCTCAAGAATTTCGATTGAGTATAGATAAAATTCTTCAGAACTGGAAAAATTTAGATTGCACCCTACTGAACACAGGTCCACCTAGGTCCTGTTCATTTGTTCACACAGCCAGTAAAAGGGTTTTTCATGTGGTTAAATAACACCCTCTAGGCTTTGAACACCACCTGGTGCAAAGTACAATCGCTGCTCTAAGGGAAGCCATAGTTCAAACATCTAATGAGTACGGGATGTGACCCACAATCACGATAGCACACAAAGAGTGCTGGGGCCTCCCAACGAGGAAAGGATCACAGGGCTCTGGAGATATCAAGGTCAAGGGGAAGGCCTTGTGCTGGGGCTGTAAATATGAATAGATGATTCTTGTTGTTCAGGAAACTAAACATACTCAAGGCAGACATAGTTTGGACAATGCGTTTGTGCAGTCTATGTAAGGATCACTACTGAGAGAGTTTGCATTTTATTGTTATTGCACCTTTCCTTTATCAGAACTTATTGGACCAGAGCATGATCAGGGTGCTTTTTCCTATAACAAGCAGGAATAAAGCTTGAGTGTTCCTATTAGCTTTTGAGCCACACAATTGGAATAATTCCACAACTCGAACCTTGGTAATAAATTCTTGAAGTACCTATCGCTTACATGAAGAGTGACCCAGCTGAGAGCAAACGGAACAAATTAGGTGCTAATGGAAGGACTCCAACACAGGTTGTAAAGAAACAAAGAAAGTATGCATTGATTGATTGAACTACTTTGCCAGGATAGGTCTCTATCACTTACTGACAAGAAAGTCGCACACAGGACTACAGGGAGAACTAGGGAGAAATGGGTAACATTAGGGAAATGCTAGAATAGCCAGAGAATCATTTTAATGTGTCTTATGAGTGAAATTGGAGACGTGGTATAAGTGTTGTTGTGTTTTCCCCCACAAGGCGATCGTAATAGCTATGCCAGGCCAGCCTGGATGTTCAAACTCACTGTACATATAAGATCACTTTTGACCTCTGTTCCGCAAATCTAGTGTCCCAAGGAGGAAGGTCGTTTTAAATGATTGCTCTCAAAGTCACAGGAATTGAACAGGAAGAAATTTGTCTTGGCATCTTCTAATATTTTCTCACTTTCTGGCAATTTTTTCCACTAAGGAAGCAGAAAGCAAAGAAATTCTCACCGGCATTTTGATTTTACAGATGCCTACTTACAGAGGACCTCAGAGAAGGAAGGAAAGAAAGAAAGAAAGGAAGAAAGGAAGAAAGAAAAAAGAGAAAAAGAAAGGACAAAAGAAAAAAAAGCATGTAGCTACTGGTATGAGATCCAATTCTGCTTTTTTTTTCCTGACAAAGAGGAAGTTTCATTACTTTGTCCCAAAACTCTCTCTCTCTCTCTCTCTCTCTCTCTCTCTCTCTCTCTCTCTGTGTGTGTGTGTGTGTGTGTGTGTGTGGTTTTCAGTATAAATAAAATAACTCATGAAAACTTTGCTGGCTAAAAAACAAATATTTGGTGATTACATGTATTGCGTAAGATTATTTCAGAAAAGAAATGGTTATACTTACTAAAAGAATATATATACAAATACGGTGTCAAGATTTTTTTCCTTCTCTGGTTACTGTGTTAGGAATCCAAAATCAGAGAAACTTCATCTTTCTCTCTTCCCATGAGAACCTTCAGGGCTAAATAAAGTATCTTGCTCAAGAAAAGAAGATACCATGGCCAAATAGCCCTGTGACAGAGTGGCTTGCAGTTATGAAAGTTAATCCCTGTGGACATTAGGATAGCAATTTTTAGAAATACAGTAGATAAATCTTTGCAGGACAGAGGTGTTCAAGTCTATGCAGCAGTAGCAGAATCCCGATCTCAGGAGAGGTAAACACTGATGCTCCGTGATGGATTTTACCAATTACCTCTGAAAGTTCCTGGTATCTTTGGTTGGGATCTAGTGATGCTTTTTACTTCTCTGTGCATTTCCAACCATTTCCTCTATAAAGACCAAAAGTGCAGCAATAATGCAAATAGATATTCTTTCAGATCTGGAACGGATTCTAGAAATAATTAAAGGTGTATAACATTCTGAAAAGATGACACCATAGAATTTGTTTATAGCTAAGCCATAGGCAGTGTGTACATGTGCTGTTGGCCAATCGGCTTCGTTTCTATGGGGTTTCACTTCTTACGTTAACAGTGACTCCTGTTCACTGAAAGAGTAACGTTGAAATTTGGCCTCATGGACGTGGAAGATCTACTGAAACCTGACTGCGTCTCCAACTTTGTTGCCTCTCATTTTCCCTTTCCTACTTCCATTGCCCTCTTTCACGAAGAACTTCTAACTCATGCCTCTTCCCAGCTTCCCATGGTAGCTTGAGCACATGCTATTGTGGGCTGTGAGGGCATTAAGGCTCCTGGGAGCAACACACTCACCCACACACGTGACATTCTTCACTCAGCTTTCCACACTCAGGGGCTATCTTCCTCTTCCATGAAGTCTTATCTATTTCCTCAGTCATAGTGTGTTGCTGTCCTTCCTCATCTTCAACACACCTCTCAAGCCATCTATTCACATGTGAGAGGGAGAGATCATGCGACGAGGCAGCAGCCAGAGAAAGACTAAGGAAGTGGTGTAGACTTGTAATTCTAGCACTGCGGGAGGTTGTGGGGGGAGGAGCGTAACAACGTCCTACAAACGTGTACGTCAATTACTTCTTACTAACCCAATTAACTTGTAGCAGAATCTACTTGTTACAGATGGTAGTGAGCACTTACCACATCGTCATTCCACTTGGGGGTACAGCTCCCCACGCATGGACCATTGTCAGAATCAGAGTATATGCTTTGGCGTGTACCCATTACTTGTTGAACAAAGAAAAGTGATTCTGATTTAAATGGTATTATATTTCCCTTTCATGAATGACAGAAGGTTTTTGGAAAAGAAACTAGAGTTTATTTTTCCTTATTATCCTGTCCCATTAATTTGTTAGAGTACACAGAGGCAGAAAGACCTTTATGCATCTAGGAAAAAGGACATTTTGTGTTGTAGGTAACTAACGTTCAAGGATGACTGACTCACGGAACCTGAGTTTTTTGGGTACATAAAGCAGCAACCATGGGAAATGACTCTCACTGATGCTCAGTTCATCTGGCTTCATACATGAGCACGTACAGAAGAAAGCATAGAATGACATTATATTGTTATGAATATAATTATGTCTTGAGTACGCATACAATGTAACCAGAGAAAATTGTAACCACCCCTTACCATTGGATCCATTACATTTGCAGAACTCTCAGCCACTTTATAAAAATAGGACATAATTGGTTTCAATTAATGCTTATTAAAATCCCCTGCTTGGAACAGTTTGAGTAGGGCAATACATAGCTATAGTACTATATTATAAAACAAAGAATAAAATATCCATGAACTCATATAAATGTAAATCAATAATTGAATAAATAAGTGAAGAAGAAGCAACAATTCTTCCCTATAAGGTGATTTCAGTCAATAATTTTGGAAGAATTATACAAATTAGAAGACAACTCTTAGAATTTCTCAGTCATGATTTCCCTAGGTAAGAACCACCAATACATGCCCAAAACGTATCAAAGGGAATATTTGCTTAAGAAAATGAAATAAATTTATAATGGAGAGTCTCAGGAAAACTTCATTTGGACCAAATAATCAGGTGGACATTACTAATGTTTCATATCGATATTGTTAGTTGTTGCAATCGTGCAAATTCACTGAGAAGAGCACATCACCACTGTGAAATCCTTTTCAATAATGATGCATAACTTCTGTCAAATCATAAGGAAACATCAGACAAACTCAAATCAGATGAGTTGTCACAGAATAACTAACTGGAGTGCTTTCCAAAATGGTCAAGGTCATGAAAGAAGAGCAACAACTGAGGACTCTCATAGATTGGAGATGTCTCAGCCCATTTTTGTTGTTGTTGTTGTTGCTACAATAAATCTTTGAGATTAGGTAACTTACAAAAATCAGACATTGATTTGGTTTACAATTCTTGATGCTGTGGAGGCCAAGAGGACAGCACCAGCCTCTGACAAGGGCCTTCATCTGTACCGTTCCTTGGCAGAGGTGGAAGGGCAAGTGAAGTGGTAAGATAGATAAAAAAGGGATCAACATTATCCTTTTATAAGAATCCCACCACCTTCTAGGACAAGAGTATAATTTCTTCAAGTGAGTACAACCCACAAGATCAAACCACTTCCTAAAGGACCCACTTTCCCAAGCAACATTAAATTTCAACATGTGTGGAGGAGAGCTTTAAACAAAAACGCAGTGTGTGATGATTACTTATAATGTCAGATATTAATTTGGATCCTGAATACAGAGGAGAGACAGCAAAAAAAAATGAAATGGTATATATACTTTAGGAATATTGCCCTAAGTTAATTTCTTGGTTTCTATAAAAAAAGTTTCTAGGTTATGTAAGATGTTTACATAAGCGAAGCTGAGCAAAGAAGGAACAATCCTCTCTAATTGTGATTGTAACTCCTCCACAAGTCTAAAATGATCTAAAAATGAACTGTTAAAATTAAAAGAACCCTCCTGCACTGCTGGTGGGAATGTAAATTCATCAACCACTTTGGAAAGCGGTATGGAGATCTCTCAAAAGACTAGAAATAAATATCCCCTTCAATCCAGCAACACCCCTCCTGGGAATATATCCAAAAGAAGCCAAAACAACACATAACAGAGATATGTATACCCATGCTCATAGCAGCACAACTAACAATAGCTAAAATATGGAAGTCACCAAAATACCCATCAACAGACCAGTGGACACACAAACTGTGGTATTTATACACAATGGAATACTATGCATCTATAAAGTCCAGCAGAGTGGGGGCTTGTAAGGGCAAATGGAAGAAACTTGAGAACATCATGCTTAGTGAAGTGAGTCAGAAACAGAAGGTGAAACATCGAATGGTCTCTCTGATATGAGAGTCCCAGATCACAACTATTATGGAACTTAAAATGAAAAACAGAGTGAAACAGGAGGGTAAGGCGGGGAGGGAGAAAGGGATGGGTAGGGGGAGGGACAAAAGAGAGTGGAAAAGTCCTTGTCACCTTGACAAGACGCATAGGTGCACAAAATGCTCAACTTCATTGCAAACCTTAAAGTTTGCACTTATACATATCAATAAAATGAGGAAAAATTTTAAAAAAATTAAAGGATTATTGGAGGGCTTATTTTCTACTTGTTGCACATTGTGCTTATATGTTTGTATTGTGTGATGGGCTCAGTATTAGAGATCCCATAGTCTTATTGCTGCTCAGTGGATGGTGGAAGGGTTATTTCCTGCTGTTTAAACTTACAACAATTGGAGAAAAGGGGAAACGAACCATAATAAAGTCAAAACCGCACAGTCCTGTTTCCTGCTAACCCAACTCAATGAAAAGGGCCTTATGTCAGGGGAGATGGGTATTTTAGTTAAATGTTTTTTGTGAATGAAGTCACATAAACTAATATTGGAATCATAAATGAGGGTGGAATAAAGAAACATCTTGCTGTTAAAAAATAGGTCCAGAATAAATCAAAATAAATAAATAAGTAAATAAATAAAAACAAAATAAACTTACCGAGCTCTTAGGGGCTCTATCCATTCACAGAAGTCCCCGAGATCCTATGTAAAAGTTTGATTTAGCATTTCACAGAAAATATTCACTTGAGCATTAGTAAGGTAAGGTGTCTTGGGAAAAGGGTTCCAATACAAATAATTTAGGAGATATTTAAAGATTCCCTTTCTTTTCGTAAAGAGTTGTTTCTGGAAGTTATTTTGATTACTACTAGTCTTGTTGCTAAGAAAACAGAAGGAAACACAGAAATACCTAATTTTCTTTAAATTGTTGTTTCCTTAATATTTGGATTTTTTTCTTTTTGCATTCTACTTACTAACCTTGTGAGGACCAGCTAGTTCAAGTTCAGAGAGTACCATGTTACCAAATAAAATTTCAACAGCTTGACACTAAAGAAAACAGGATTGGAAATGAGAAATCTGGTAATGAAGATTACTCTTACTGCTCTTACTCTTTGATTATCTTGTAGTACAGATTTTAATACCCTCTGGAGAAGGAAAGCCAAAAATCGAGAGAAAATAAAACAAAATGGGCTTGAAGAGTTGACATGACATACTTAATGTATCTAGTGTGTGTGTGCCTGTGTACGTGTGTGTGTGTGCACGTGTGCACATGTGTGTGATGTGTTTGTGGTAAGTAGTGGGAACTATAACTCCCCTAGCAATCTAGGGATTCAAATTGTCAGAGTGATAGTACAAGTTAGTACATGGGAACCATGTGCAGGAAAGAATATTTCAGGTAAGTTAATTAAAAAATGTCATTTTCCCTAGTAGTAAATTGTACCAACTCTCAGTATTCCATTCATCCCAAAGTCTCATGTACCTATAGATACTGTACTGTTTGGAAGTGGCATGTGGCTGGAAGGGGCAGATGCTTAGTTCTTTACTGGGCAGGGGAGGCGAGGAGTACCTTGGATGCATGTGCTAGCTCCGCCCTTCCTCCCACACTTGGCTCTGTTCTGCTATGCCACCAGGAGCTCTTTCTTTGACTTCAGCCCTGCCATGTGGTTTCATCATTTCCTGTTGCCTGGGTATGGAGGGACTGTGACCTTCTGAAACTGTGAGCCAAAATAAATCTTTCCTTCCGAAAGTTGTGGATGTCATGTATTCTCTTTCAGTAACGAAAATGACTTTCCTCTTCCTTACCTAACACAATGCATACAATTTGCAAGCCTACATTTGATATATGGAGACTGACCCAGACATGAACTTCTACCCGATCTACATGTTTGAGCACAGTACTCAAGGTTAAAAACAAGAGCCTTTTGTTTGAAATAAAATCAGTGTGCAGCTAGGCAGGTTACAGAGACATTTTGTTTTCTTTATTTTTAATCATTTTCAAGTGGTAAAAAAATGATTATTTATAATCCTAATAAAAGTTGGCCAGTTTTCTGGTATTTTAGAGATTATTTAATGCTTTTAATTGAACTTCACCCATTTGGAAAGGGAATAAGCACATAAAAGTTATTAATAATGGGAATTGCATTGTCATGGCAACTTTTTTTTCAGGTAGTCGGCACTTATACAATGATTAACCTCTAGTTTCTATTCATTATTCAATGGAAGTCATGATTGGGGGGGAAAAATTGCTTGTCATCACAAAGGACAAGACCCGCTGTGTAAATTCAAATTATTGCAGAAAATGAAAATAGCTTTTCAGTCCTACAATGATTCGAATTTGCATTTTTAAATTTTCCTTCTTGTGTTTTTTTATCCCTGTGAAATATAATCATCGATGTCAAAATCCACTACTGTAGCTGAAAGATTAACTTATGATTTGGAACAAAGACGACGAGTTGCACATTCGATTTTGTCATCATGTTTTTATGTTTTTTGATGGAAAATAGCCACATGGTCCAAAACATTTCCCACTTGGTTTTGCATTGAACTGGGATCCAACCCTTAGTACTTATTTAAGGAATGTGAAAAGACACCATGCAAATCAAATCTGGGTCAAACTAGGACTGAAGTAAATGCGTCCCCTTCATCTTGGTTACCGTCCCCCCAAAAGGTTGCAGAGATCGGGGAGCCCCAGGGAATCAGCAGGAGGCACAGAATGGAAACGAGTATTTTCTGCACATCACCTGGAAAATAGTTTCCATTTACCAATAACTGCACAAGTGTGTCTTACGAGCGAAACATCTACTGAGTTAAACTACCAACTTTTTTGAGGCGGTTTTTTTTTTATTTGCCACACTACCACATATGATCCTTCACTATTAAGTTAGTGCAAGAATTTGCTAAACATATTAGTCAACACTGTTATGGTTACACATATTTACCTATTAAAGAGACACGTAGGGTTTTTTTTCCCTGATGTAATGGTTGCCCAAAGCAAAACAAAGAATGTTGTTCTGTCCTTATTGTGTGGGCTTCTCATGCTCAGAAAGGTTTTGAATCCACTGACTTTCATTTTTGATATCAAATTAAGATTTAGGGCCTAAGGCGCAAGAGGAAGCTCAACACAATTAATTTTACTTCTTAGGCACTATTTGTTGTTGTTGTTGTTGTTAAGGAAACAAAAGCACTGATGGATGAAATTTCAAATAAAGAGAAAGTACACAAACTCCTAGAAAATAAAATTTATTAGCTCTCCAAACCAGGAATTTACATTCATTTTATGAAATGTCCCATATTTTGGTCCTTCTGTACTCTTTCTACTTTGTGTCACCTTATCTAGATCCTACCTGAGTGGCTGAATAAGATGGTAAAGAAGCTAAGAAGGGAAACAGGGTAGAATTGTGCTGCACGATAGCAGGGAATTTCTACTCACTTGATTCTCATAGGTGGTTCATTCTGTCACTTCCACGGATACTGTGCTACAGGGCAGTCCGGCCCATGTCGTCCTAGAATTTTACATATCTTCCATGCTTTCCAGGGTTTTCCCACGACTGTTACAGAAGATTCTTCTACAATCCATTGACGTTGATCTCCTTTAAATTCCTGTCACAGACACTCACATTTAACTAATCACATAGTCATAATATCTATGGTAGTTAGTGTCCACTGATGTTATGTATGTTACAGAATATTCCGTCTTCTGATTTCTTGAAGAGATCATTCTTAAACTTCCGGTTGTGTAGCCCTCGACTGGAATAGAGCAAGGACACAAGACATTACTGGAGTTTGCTACTACAGTACCCTTTAATAAATATTAATACCATGTTTCCTGCCTATGCAGCTTGTTCTGTTAATTGTATCTTAAGGCTGAAGGTCTCCTATGCATGTATCTATAAATCAATGTATCTTATAAGCAGTTCTAATCACATCTTTATCAGAATCATATTTAAATATGCATATTCCTATTTTAGATGCTGTGTGTATGTCTGCTCAGTTTATGTTTGAGGAAATTTAACTTTGAATAAGCATCAGATATGCGTTATTTAAAATTAGATAGCATTGATATACAACACGGAGAAAATTCTTTATAGTCAGAACAAAGGGTCAAGGTGTAGGTGGATATAGAGATTTGCTCGTCTTGTGGCTACTGAGTTATAGGCACGTCAGTCAAAATAAGGCTGAGATTACCCCATCCTGTCACTCAAGTTCCCGCCTCCTCTTGAAATGATAGTAAAATATGTCGAATGAGAGGACACCATTGTCTGTGTGCTGTTGCTATAGAAACCAGAAGGGCTTGAAATCTAGGCTCCCAGAAGAGTGAAGCTCCTATTGGAAGCTGGGCTAGATATAATCTAGCAGTACTGGTTAGCTTGTTAACTACCAGATGAGATCTTAGCAGAGCTTCATTGTAGAAGTTGTGGGGAACTTTCCAGGCAATAGAACAACACCACGCAAGTGTGATTACAGGAGCAGTTAGATTATTCCACCTCTACTCCATCCCTGCTCCCCACTGACTACTCAATAACAAGGTTTAGCCAGTTTCTGATCCCAGAACCTGGGAAAGCGAAGGTGGGATTGCAGAAAAATAGTGTTATCTGACTATTTCAGTGAGTGACCTCTTCTATGTGAGTTGTTTCTGAGGCTTCTTTCCTCTTCATTTCTTTTTCAAGTACATAAAAAGAAAGATTATTAAAGAATGCGTAATACTTAATTCCTTTCCACCCCCACAGGTTACCTGCCGTGGAGTCTCATTTTGTGTCTTTCAAATCAGAAGTGCCTGAGTTCCAAATTGGACTTGCCATTTCCCATATTGTCGGCCACAGAGAAATGCTCGTGGTCTCTAAAATGTGTCACAATATTTTCTCCTGGCTGGTGGTAATGGTGAAAGCAATGAGTGACAAAATAACAGAGATATCTTTTTCTAATTAGATACAATTTAAGTTCCAGGTGCACGATAAGCTTTGGTCATTATTATTTTCATATTATTGATATAAGTCTTATGAAAAAAATTACATTACACCGGGGGATGGTTTTTAAATGACAGTGACCATGAGGATAACTGTTAAGAATGGGATGTTGATATAGGAATTCTGATTCCACATCATCCTCAGCAACTTAGTTCCACGATAAGCCCAGAAGTAAAAAATCCACGATACTGAATTTGTATAAACACAAGAAAACAGAAGTATTTATTTTCTTTTTACCAGATGGTCTTCTCAGGTCCTGCATAGGCGAGGTACTGTGTCACCACAGGGGTGTGAGTTGCATGCCACCAGGCCATGCTGTGTCAGTGGGCTGAACACAGAAGATCAGGGGTCACTTAGCAGAGCTGGTGTCTGATTTATTGTCCAGACTCTGAATTTTCAGGCCCTTACTTGTATGATTTAGCATCAACTCAGGTTGGAAAGAGCTGAAAACACTGCAAAACATCTGTGTTATTTTTTAAACCTAGTCTCGCTTCCCCTGACGACTATATATGTATTCCATGGTTTGGTATAGATTCAGCATTAGGATTTGAAAGACAGAACAAAAGAAATGGAGGGAAAATTCGCTACGCTTAGGTCTAAGGCATTCTGAAATCTTAGAGACAGGACTTTTTTTGGGGGGGGGGCGGATAGGAGGAATAGTATAATGGTTAGAGTGGTTGCCTAGGAAGTAAATGTTCATTTCTCTAGCGCCACATAAACCTGCGTAGTGGCACATAACTGTAATCCCAACACTTCAGAGGCTAAGGCAGAAAGATAGTCATGTGTTTGAGGCCAGCCTGGGCTACCCAATGAGTTCAGGACTTGCCTGTAGTAAAATTGAGACCCTGTCTCTTTGGCCATTCCTAGGGGCAAAATATAGAACGATATCACAAAACAGAAAAGAAATTTCAAATATAAGAGGACTGTGACCATTTATGAGGCTACACCCATTGGTTATCTGGTCTAATGCTGAACTTCTCAAGAACTCTTACAAAATGTAACTTAGAGCCGTCCCTTCGGGATGAAAGACTGAAATACGTGCCTGCTTGCTTTCACCACAAAAGTTAAAAATAGTCTCAAAGTTCTTCTCCACAGCACAGGCACTTTAATAATGGTCTAGGGCAAGAGTAGCAACTAATTTGTTGATCTCAGGCGAAGGTGCTACCTTCCCAAAGAGAAGCCATCAGAGTCTGTAAGGAACTGGCCCTTGCACCAATGGCTGGAAAAGGTAAAAGGTAAAACACGTTTAACTTGGAGTGGTGCACAAGAGACAACGGAATCTTTATAAAATGTGCTCATGTATTTATTCTCCACAGTAATTTGTACCAGTTCCCCATTAGGCACAGTATGTCCACATGGCTGAGAAGAGCTTCCTTATCTCATCTGCTCAAATCAGAGAAAACTAGAATATTTGAAGAACATTAGGGAATATTACAGTCAGACCCAGGAAAGACCCAGAAAAGATCTGAAGCAACAGGAAGTACTCCTTCAGGCTGAGCGAGTCAAGAAAGACTCTAGGAACAGGGGTGCTCAGCCAGTAGAGAGATTTATAATAATGTTGGGAAGATAATAAGGAAGATAATAAGGCCACTCTCTTCCAGTACTAAATTTAAGCAATGATAACTATTGACTCATACATGTTTATGTAGCAATTCGTGTTTTAAATACTGTTTTCATATACAATAGTACAGTTTTTAAAGAACAGTTGGAAAAGTATTAGATTCTTTATGTAAACAAGGAGACTGAGGATACATTATGACTTACCAAATCACATTTGACAAGTTTAATAAATGTGACTGGATATAATTCCTCTGACTTCCCAGCCCGAGGTCCTTCTACGACTGACGTGTAGGACAGGGTTGGGATAAGAGTTCACATCACAACCCGAGTATGAAATTGAGCACAGATCATACAGTAGATCATGTGTGCACCTAGATGGAGTAAAGAACACATTACGACATCTATTCCGAGTACTAGAAGTCTCTTACAAGTATTCTAGAAGTATTTTCTAGAGTATTATAGAAGTATCCACAGTCTCACATATACAACATTTCGATTTTTTTTTAAATTTCTGGAATAGAATAGCTGATATCCACAACTCAGGGAGGAAAGATTTATTCTAGCTCACAGTTTTAGAAGGTCTAAGACCAGACACGGACAGCTGGCAATGTCGTAAGCACGTAGCAGAGTCGTGGCCAGAGGAAGAGCTGCACATGCGTGGGAGAGAAGAAGCCAATTAAGTAAGGTAGGGCAGAGCTGGCATGTCCTTCCAGGTCACATCCCAGTGATCCACCCCGCCCCCACGGATTAAGCCTCAGTTTTCCATTTTGCCCATTCTGGCTAAGAGTCAGTGGTCCACACCCTCTAGCAATATGCCCCATCACATAATCTACTACAGGCCCCTAACTCACCCCTCCTGATCAGGCCCTGTCTCTTAATCGCACATGGTTCCACATGCGCTCCAAACATTCAAATACATGAGGCTTTTCAGGGGCATTCCAGATCTCAAATCATAACATAAAATAAACAAATAATGTTAGATATTTTGCGTGTGTGTGTGTGTGTGTGTGTGGCATTAAGATTGAACTCAGGGCTTTCCTGGTGGGCTCCACCCCTTGCCCATGTTCTAGTTCAGTTATTTGAGTCAAGGTTTTGCCAAGTTACTAACTTGCCCAGGCTTGGCTCAAACTGGTGATTCTCTTGCCTCAGCGTCGCAGAATGCCTTGTGTAAGACCCACCCACCCGGCCCAGCTGCTCTTTGTCACTAGCGTTGTGCTCTGAGTGCTTGTGGGAAACACATAAATAAAGTAAGTAATAACAAAAGATGGGGATTGGGCAGAGATGACCTCTTATACACATATTTATTTATTTATTTGTGATATTAGGGATTGAACCTGTAACTTACACAAAGCTGTATCTCCAGACTTCTTAAATTATTTGAGATAAGCTTCTAACTCAGAAAGTTTCCCAAGCTGGACTTGGAACTGCAGTCCGTCTGCCTCAGAGAGCTAGAAATACAAACCTGTGTTACCAACCCTGGTTGACACTCAGATGTGACTTCTTCATTGGCAAGTATTTACACATTTTATACTTTTGCACAGGTGGAAAAGAGGAGTAGAAACACTTCCTTCCTAGTTTCCTTTTACCTCGACTTTATGCGTATTTTTACGTATTAATTCACAGTGGCAGTATTTAACTTCTCAGTCTTTTCAACTATTTAGTCATTAACTACTGCTTCTAATAAATTCATAATATTACAGGCCCGCGAGGGTACAGAATTATAAGAAATGGCTGACAGTGCAGCACAGGTGAATGCTGAATGCCTGCGTTTGCCATCCAAAGCAGTAAAGTGTGGCTGGGAAGGGCGGCCAGACGACATGTGTTAACAGCAGGAGTGAAATGAATGATTGGCAACTGATCTCTGCTCTTCCTCTGGGATGTCTTCCGACGCCACCTGTGATGGTGAGTAGGGCTCAGTCCCCAGCAAGCCTCTAGCGAGATCCGGAATGCTTCCTTGCTTCCGTGCCCGGTGGTGTTGCAATCTTCGAAGACACGGCCTCTGGGCTCCAAGTTGTCTTTTTCCTTTCCTCAGGCAATGCCTCTGGGGAGCTTTGCACAGGGTCCCAGGCTGGCCCTAAATCTACAGGTAGAAAGGCGATGAAGGACGAATGATTTGCAAAATCCTTTGTGGGTCAGAGCTCTTGTCATAGCTGGAAGTCACAGAGGCTTGGGTATTTATGGCACAAAGGGGAAAGAAAATCTACAAATAAGTACAAGTACACTATTTCAAAGCAGTGTTTAAATTTTAATCTCTTATTTAGTAGTTATGCATACCAAGTATGATTCTAGAATTTGGGAGGGAGAGAAGGTATATAAAGGTAAGGAAAAGAATTTTATTACTGGCCAGAGAATATAGAACAGTAAAGAATAAATTATGTATGACTTTCAAATTTATCTCAAGTGACAGACAGAAATCTATCTGAATACCTTGTTTCCAATTTTGCTTTGTAAAAACAGTGCTGATAGCTAACAGAAAAAAAAGAAGTTTTGTTTGAAGAATTTCCTATTTGAGTAATACTTTAAACTTGCAATCTCCACTTACATCGTACGCCAGGCCAAAATTTCAACGACTATGAAGTTAGAATCTAAGCAAAGTGATATTCAACATGCCTTTTCCTGGCAAACCTCAAGATTGCCAATTGTCAGGAAACGCCTAACCTGCTATTACCAGTGTAGGTGAGCCTTGTTTTCAAGGTTCCATCAACTTCATTGTCGCCTATAGGTGGCAGCAAACTTACATTTCATTGCCAGAATTTCAGTTGCTGCTTCAAATTACCCTTTCCTATGAGTTTGTGCAATTATTCTATCAAGTCACATGTTGTTAGTGATATTATTAAACAAGGAAGTGAAAAGAATGCTATAGAATTATTAGAGCACAATTCAAGAACCCACTAAAAATCGAGGGGAAATAAATGAAAAGGGAAAGGTTAGGATTAAGAGCAGCGAAACAAAGATATTGTCAAAGTTAAAATTACCTTTTAGATTATTGTCACCAAACAGAAACATGGTTAGATACCTTGTTAGCATCGTTCAAGCTGGAAGGTGGTGCCTTATCATATGGTACAAGCAGAAAATGCACAGAGTGGATACCTACTACTTCCAGGCCACACGTCAAATTCACAATGAAGTATGTTTTCTTTCAATGAGATTCTTACTCTGTGTTCAACCAGATAGAGTCTGTCACAGAATTGCATGATTTCAGCGGCTGCTAATACTACCATGAAACAGGATCTCCTTTCCTCCTAACTTTCTAGATGTCTTTGGGTTGTGTCATGAGTTAACGATGTGATTATAATGTGCTCATCTTCTGGGCTTCCGGGATTTAATCTTTTTTTTTTTTTTTTGTACTTTGGTGACTTGCCTGAATGGGTAAAAGTTCCATCACCTCTGCTTATTTTGTCCGTTCCATTGCTTTTGGAGGAAAACCATTATTTTCTTAATCGACCCTTGACTTGGTCAATATTCATATGGAAAATTTCTAGGCACTGAGTCTAAAGCTTGCAATGAAATAGACATTTGCATCACCTTTGTTCCATAAATAAGGATTCTGAAGCTTAAGGTGATTAAAAGACTAGCGCAAGTCACAAAGCCATTAATCAACGGGAACAGAGCCTAAATCCAGGTATCATCTCTTGGCTCCAAACATTGGCCTTGCTGTTCACACTCAAAGGAGTTCCGTGTGTGATTCACTAATCAATATCTCCTTGTCTTATGATGAACATTTATTAGAAAAAAACAACCTCACTCCATTTTAAACTCCCAGGGATGCATCAATTATATTGTATCCCTTTGTTGGTTAACGTCTTAAGAAGAATTTTCCAGGACAAGTGACCAATCATAAGAATTGAATAAAGTGATCGTGGCAAATGTTTGTGCAGAGAAGAGGGGAGGTGTCTCCTTCCCTATCGGTGTCTCCCTGTCATGGTTTAGCAAGACTAGCCTGAACCACACCAAACTTTTTCCACCATATTTATGTAGCCTCAACATTTTATTTTGAAAGGACAATGGCCAGCAAATTTGGTGTTTTTCTTCTTTTTTCACAAAGGGTAAGAATATAGAACTTAGAGAATTCAATGCTAAACATTTGTAGAATATAGATTCTTGTGCCTTGTAATGAAGATGACTGTGTATATCATGGTGGTCCCAGTTTCTAGAGGTACATGATATGATATTAACAATGAATTTACCTAATTATTTATTTCTTAAAATGTATCCGCATTATTAAGCAATGCATACAATTTTGCACATATTTCTTGAGATTTTTACTTTCATGAGAATCAAACCCATGGTTTAAATATTAATGTCAAGATTCTTAATTTCTTTCTGTCTTTCTTTCATATGATACTTGACAATGATTCTAGGACCTTCATACTGAGCTACTCTCCAGTATTTTTGGTTTTGAGACAGGATTTCATTAAGTCCCTAGGCTAGGCTTGAACTTCCCATCCTCCTGTCTTAGGACCTCTCATTCCCAGACTTTTGGTAGTATAGGCCTGTAAGCTTCATTCTTAAATAATTATTTAAATTTGATCTGATGAGGTATTATTATTCTTTTTTGAGATAGGGTCTTGTTTTGTAGTCCAGGCTGTTCCTGAGCTCACTCTGTAACAATGGCTAGCCTTGGGTTCACAACAATCTTCCTGCCTCAGCCTCTCGAGGGCTAGGATTACAGGTGTGTGCCACCATGACTGGTTTTATGTGGTACTGGAGAATCAAACTCAGGGTCTTGCGGTTGCGCCATTCCTTCAGGCCCTGACAAGGTATTATATGACAAATATATCTCCACTTCACACCTGGTACATGATACATGATCAAAAATGTCCAATAGTTTTAGAAGTCTGACAGACACTGAACTTCTTTTTTACTATGCTGTTACTATAGTTTAATTAAAACATTCTGCTTTTTTTTTTCTTTATCTTACAATGACCTGGATCTATGTGGCATTTTGGAAGCCTCAAGTAATGTGAAAACTTCAGCTGATATTTATCAGTCTTGTTCAAAAAGAGGAAACAGATGGTCTGTTACTTAACCAATCATAGTTGTTGTATCTGCTAAGGGCCTCTAGAAAAAGAAAATTAATAGAAAATATAAGTAAAATTATGTATGAGGATTCATTAGGTAGGCTTACAGTGTCAGAGTTGGGAGTTTACAATAGCCTCTGTGAGATCAGAAGGGAGAGCCAAAAGGGCTGGCTGAACTTGGGAGAGCAGGGCCCCTGCTGCCTGCCCAGAATAGATGTGATAGCAAGGGACTCAGTGATGAAAACCCAGTCCAAGCTGGAGGCTGAAGAACAAAAAACCTTAAGGATGTAACACCAGCCCAACGCCGAAGGTCTGCAGAACACTGTAAATGAGCCAGTAGGAGTCAGCACTAAAAATCAGTGTACATAGGCCATGGCAAGCCCAGATCTCTTCCAATATTTCCTTTTGCATTTTCTCTTTTTATTCTTTCCAAATTACAAAATTTCCAAATTGGTTGGTGCTGCCCATACCAAGGTGAATCATCTTCCCTCATTTGCCTGCATCCATGTCAATCAGCCACAGCCGCATCCTTAGGAATGCCCCACTAATCTGGTAGACATGTCATCATTCGTAAGTTGGTCACATAAGTTGAGTAGATAAGCTTTTCGGAAATGATTGGAGAAGGGAATAATAAAGTGTATTAGTATTATCATCTAATAAATTCTATATAAGAACTTTAAAGTAATAAACAAGAAGAATAAGGAATAGCACTTATTGAATTGATATATTGTCATGGTTTGGACCTAGAGTGTCCCCTAAAAGCCTCATGTTCCAATGGACACTGTGTAGGGTTGGAGGTGGGGCCTCGCTGGAAAGGGCAGAGGTGTGAACTTGATCTGGAGGGGCATGAGCTGGTTCTGCCCTTCCTCCCAGGCTCACTCTTCCACTATAATGTAAGGTCCTCTGCTATTGGAGCTCTGGCTCTGTCCCTGCCCCTGCTCCAGCTGTGCCACGTGCTTCCACCATTTTCCAGCCGCCCACCTGTGAATGGACTGTGACCTTCTGAAGTTAAGCTACAATAAGTCTTTCCTCCCCAAGTTGTGGGTGTTGGGTATTGAGTCACAACGAGGAAAAGGTAACTAAGACGTGTATGATAACAGCAAGAAAAGAAAACCCTACTGAGTCTGCATCTCTCGGGTAGTATTTCATTAGTAAGCCTGAAAGTAAATTCATTTAATGAATCCAGGAGGGCGCAAACCTAGTTTTGATCAGTTCGGGACTTGATTAAAACCCTTCTGAGCGTTTCCAGGTATTATTCCATTCCAGGTTCTAAAACTTTTCGATTATTGTTAAATGTGAAAAGACACCCTATAAAACAACAAAAGATTTTTCTTTACTAAAAGTGAAAAAAGAAGTCACACTCTCACCTGGCATCCAGTTGAACCTGAATTAATATGTCACCTGTTGTATCTCAGAATTAGTAGAATCTGTGTGTTTCTAAATCACGCATTCCTTTGGGATGTGCAAAGCTTGGTATAAATCTGGAAATCTCACAGAAACAGAAACTCATGAAATTTTCAGGGCTACACACCTTGATCTGGTTAAAAGTATGCTGGCACGGCCAATACCAGCTCCAGCCAAGTCATGGATGTGCCGGGGGGCCCAGCAGCACAGAATGCGAACCAACTGCAGCAAGCTATTTCAAAGTGGTTTCAAACCTTCCCAGAAGTTATGCCATAATTTCTGGCAGTGGCTCAGATGTGAAAGAAGTTCCTATGTCAAATGGATCTGCCCAGTAATTTCTGGCACAGACTTTTATAAATAGGAGAGAAACACAGCTCCACTTTTACTCAAGGTTAGCCAACAAGCTCATTCCTCCAACATAAATATCACCCTTCAGTGCTCGTTGAGTAGGAAATGAAGGGCCAGAAGTTAGATTCGTCTTGCCTTTAATGAAGGAAGCCAGTGAATAGCAGGAACTTCGTTGCATCATAGTCTGTGTGTGAAACACTTTGTAAAAGTCATCCCACTTAAGCCTTTGAAAACCTTTGGATGTAAATATTATCATTCTATGTTGTGAGGGTCTCAATGATGGTGAGTAACAAGCTGAAGGCCACACATGGGTGAGAGTTAAGATGGGCTCCGAGCGCACCTTTCTTTGAAAATACCAAGCCCTCACACCGAGAACGTGCTGTGGAGATTGATTTAGAATTTTGGAATATAGTCTGTACATGGACAGTTTATTTTAGCAGGCTTCTAAAGTACATATGTAATTCTAGCTCGTTATGAGGGATTAAATGTTTTAAAATCTATTTCCATGCAGTTCCCTGAGCTGAAGGTGCTATTTCAGTAATCGAAGGTTGAACGAATGATTCTTTAAGCTTTATAATTGTTGATTTTGTGATTTTTTTTAACCAAAAGTAGAAAGGAAATAATTTATTGTATGATCGATAATCTCAAATTTGCTTCTTCTTGTTTCTTTTAGGTCTTCTCATTCTCATAGCACGTTTAACAGAAAACAAAGTTGAAAACTAAAGTTAGAAAGGTGGAGAAGGCGGCTGAGGTCCTGGAGCTATATTAATGAGTACGGGTGGCCAAGATAAAACCAGGTAAAGGGGGAGGATTAAAATTCTCCTTTGTCCCGAAACCCATGTCATTTTCATGTCACCATTTTTCTTTTAGATAGTTGAGCTAACTCTGAGTGTCCTCAGCCTTATTATTAGTTATCCCCAGGAGAAAAGTCTTACTTATGTGGCGTATAATTTGATGACATTGCTGTTGCGAGTTGCAACTAAATTATCGGAGACTTCATGGGAGCCCAGATAAGGAAAGGACCTTCCGCTCTTCCAAAAAGAAAAACAAAACAACACCCACCCTCCCCCCCAAAAAAAAAAGACAAACAGACACTCTGAATTTGATGGGCCCTTAGGTGTGATCTGACCACAACTCTTTAAGTTTTCACCTGAGACTATGCAAGTTATCTCTCCCAGCCAACAAAATGGTAGGTGGCTGAATTTGTTTGTAATCCAATCTATAATTTCAAAGCATGGACCCTAAGCCTCTACCTCATTTGCCTCTGGGAAAGGAAATTTCATGTTCCATTTCACCATCTAGGTGTTTTTTTTTTTTTTTTAAACCAAGCCAGAAAACCAAAAACATGGAGCTGCATGCTTAGCAGGGGATAAGACCTTTATATAGAATGTTGCCCTTTAAAAAATATAATTGGAACAATTGCAACAGAAGCTCAGTTATGCTCGAATTTGGGGAAGAAACTGTTTCTGAAATTCAGACATTTATGGTAAACTGAATGCCTTTTCCAAAAAGAAGACAATTTCATTTTTTCAAACAAAATGTATTATTTGTGGAAGGATGTTAGTATCAGTTGGCAATGCAAAATTAGGACTTACTGGTTTTATTAAAAGTTTATGAAAAATATTTACTCAAGCAACATATGTGACTGCTTGCTTTTGAAAAGTGGAAACAGCATTCGCTCACATGTGGATTAAATTCCCCGATCTTCTGATTACTAACCATATTATCTTCTATGAGTCATTCTGATCCTATAAACCATAAATTCTGTGTAAGTGGAGTATAAAATATGTCCCCACACAGAATGAAAGATCCTTGTAAGAAATAATATTTTTAAATGAATGTGTACGTGGCACTTAAACTTAAGCTGCTTTATTTTCTACTCCAAATGACGAGCTGTTTGGTGAGTGGCTGGATCTGGGTTCTGTGGTATAGAGGAAGGGGCTCTAGCCCTATGTGCCCCACATGCAAACACAAAGAAATACACTTATGGGATCTGATCCCCAGTGCCTGCCACTACGTCCTGGCACTTTAGAAGTTAAAATAGATAAGGCATATAAAGTGCGTGGCATACAGTCCCATTAATAAAGTATAGCTGTTTTAATTATTTTTGATAATCCCGAGAAGAGAGAGCCACCTAATCTTTAGTTGCACCAGAGCCTTGGCTCTCTTAGCTGAACTCAGCGAAGAGTAAAATTACTCTTTCGCTCACTCCTAGTTTCTGTCCGCTGACTGAAATTATTTTCTGGGGCTCTGAGGCATCAATATATGTGATTATTAATTCTGAAAAAAATCATAAAATAAACCTCCAGAAGTCTTGAAAATTTATGATAATAAATAAGCTGGCCGGACTGTTCTGTTGGAAGCAATCTGCTATAGAAATAGAGGGGCACTTTGGGCATTTGAAAGGAGTGGACAGGAAGGGCTTCGTCTCACCCTGTGCCTGTAGTGAGCACTGCTTAAGAGCAGACCAGGCGCCCTGGAGGCAGTTAGCGATCGCTGTCGTGTTGCCTCATCGTGGCAGGGTGACATCGATCCACATAGACAACTTTATTCATGTCTCCGGCCACATACCTAATCACTTCGCTGATTCTTCTTCAGTCTAACAGGTGGTGAATGACAGTCATTTGAAATATGAAAGGCAACGCAGTGGAGCTCAAGAGAGATGTGTAGGTAAGAGGGCCGTTCTTGGATTACATTGTCGGTCTGTTAGGCCTGCTGTCCTCTAGCTGGTGTGTGTGTTTAGCTGTGCATGTCTGTCTGTGTGGAGGTGTGCATGTCTATATGTGTTTTACATGATGAGTAATTACTATGGCAGGCACAGCCGTGTTTGACTCCCCCTGGCGATGCTCAGCTTTTCCAACAGTGGAGCACAATGTCGGGAAACCACAACGTAAAGGAGTGGACGCTTAATTAGGCTCTTTGTTTCTGGAGATACAGTTCATGGTTGGCTGGCTCTAGGCAAAACCCTCATGGCTGATGAATATGATGAAACAAAGCTGAACCGGGTTAGAAAGGAGGGGCCAAAGCACCACATGCAGTACGCAAGGTTATGCCTTTTTGACCTATTTTAAAACTACGAAGAAGGCTGACTTACTAATCTCCTTGGCAGTTCCCAAGTCCGTCAAGTTAACAGATAACTGCCGCGCATTTTGATCAAGGACTTGCTACTCAAGTTGGGTTCTGCTTAGCAACTTCAGACGTAATCTTAGCAGTTGAGAGCTGCCTTACGTGAGCTTCTACCCTTCCAGAGACTGTGAAAGCTTACAGCCAAACTAGGTAGGGCTCGAAAGATCGGTTACAGAGAGGCCTACGGGGATGGCTGAGGGTACATAAAGCTTTTCTCATTTGTCATGGGTTCAAGTTTCTTCCCTGCCTCACTCTGCTTCGCTATTTTACAGATCTCTAGGCAGCGTCATATACCTCAGATTTCCTTTCAGCGTCTGTTCTCTGAGAGATCAAGCCTCAAGCTGCAACAGAGGAGGCTGGGAGGGTCCAAGACAGCAGGAGAGTAGGTGGGGCTTGGACCTAGATGACTCAGAGCGTGTCTAGCAACTGGGAGCCCGGCATTTGTGGTAGGAGGAGCAGAGCGGGCCCTGCTACAAGGTGACCTTGAAGCTGGTAACACTGGCTGGTGGTGAGTTGAGATATTAAGAACTTGGAAGCAGATGTACAGATGGGTATGAAGTATGAGGCATTGCAGTCTATGAAAGAGTGGTCACGGTGACAAGGTATTCAGTGGCCATCGGAGGTCATCACCAGTGTTCTGTACAAACATCTGAGGGATTTAGTAAGTATTATAAGGCAGATGGCAAATAGAAGGCCACTTCGGCTGCATTAAAAAAATAGCCATTTCCTCTACCAGGAGCTGACTGAGCTCGGGGACCAAACCTGCACTTACTGGTGACAGCTGAAGAACCTCAAAGGTAGTTAAATGTGCAAATGAAGACAGATTTGCTAAGATCAGGACCCTTTTTAGGAAATGACAACAAGAAAAATCTCGAATCAACACTTGAGAATGTCTGCTTGGATGCACTTGAAGATTTTATGCTGCAGATATCATGTGGAGAAGATTCTGAAGCTTACCACTGCAGTAAACATTTTAGACGTTCACGGCTAGAAGTACGCTATGATAGCCTCCCTGAAGTGAGCTACTTATCTTTTCGTTTTATACATGCTACCATTAAGAAATAGGAAGGACACCTGAGGAACATCTCTGGACCCTGGAAAGAGCGCACTGCACATTCTAATAACAGTAATTTGTCTCACATGTTGCGTGACTCTCTGACTGGGCTTAAGGCAGTATGGAGTTACTTGGGATCCAGGCTATTTAGCTTGGGCTGCGTGATATGGCAGATGATTTTGTGCAGGAGAGAGCATCGGTAGAAGAAACGCTTCCCTGTACAACTCAGGATGACCCATCTGCTGGTCATAAGGTCTCAGATTTGGTCATGTAGGTGAACACAGTGTTACCTATAGACTGAAAATTGTGTTCCTCTCAAAGTCACGTGTTTAAATCAAATCATCATTGTATGGCAGCTTGAAGTCAGGTCTTGGGAGATAATTAAATGGAACTTTTCATACTTTGTATTGGTGCCCTTATAAAAAGAGACCAGAGGGCTAGATTACTCCTCTTCTGCGACGTAAAATCACAATGAGAAATCAGT